>JAAIIK010000077.1:1879774-1907773 GCA_014706435.1 Silurus glanis
GTGTGTGTGTGTGTGTGTGTGTGTGTGTGTGTGTGTGTGTGTGTGTGAACATTACTGATACACCAGCAGACTTGAGGTAAACTAAAGTGGACATTGTAAGCAGTGTAAGATAAAAGTGAATGGCACTATGTGTGGTTGTAAACAGTGGAGGTTGGTCAAGTTCGAATACTGCTCACACGGACATGTCTGTTTGTTCTTCAGGGACCAGCAGGTTCGATCGGGCTTCCTGGGGAAATTGGTCTCACTGGACCCAAGGTTGGTCAATTTTTTTTACATCCCACAGCACTAACCTGTGCATGTAACTGGTGGCTGTAACAGCATTAATATTACATCAATTTTTTTAGGTTTTTACTTTGTGCTAAACATCTCAGCGTGTTGCTAAACCTAGTCTTGATTTCAAATATTACAATTATTTGGACCAGTAATGAAAAATAACCAGTTCTACAATTCATACAGTCTTCTAATGATGGGAAATAGCAGATATCACATGTCACTGTACGGCTGAATCGACTAGGGTTTAAAAATATGAAACACATTTAGTTGGTCACATGACATTTATCTATAATCTATGATTTGTACAATTCTTTCCATTAAACATAATGAACAATGGATAGCCTACAGACAGGTGAAAAAAATTAATGGGGAAAAAAAGCATTTTTTTCATCAAGGCTCTATACAGTAGGATTAAAATGGACTGAACTTGATGAACACCATTTTGCCAGTTACAGGCTGTGTATTTCAACACCGAGGCCTCCAGTGGTGTCCTGCCTGGATCAATCCACCTCTTAATACCATCATTAAAAACCCTACAGCTACAGAAACCATCAATATTACAGAGAAACGCAAAATAACAGCGCGCCGCATCAAAGACAGGAATCTCATACATGGAGAATAAATGCCATAAAGCAAGAAACCCAATGAACACAATTCAACAAGTCTATTTTCACTGCCCGCGTACATCATCTCTAGCAGAAGCATCGAAATTAAACCATGCGTTTTTGTGCATTTTTTTTCCATGCGTTACAGTTTTCCTGGGAAATGTAAAGTGTATGTTCTTGTGCAAAATGTACGAGAAAGAAAAAGCAAAAGTGTAAATTGTTCAGGAAAAAGCTGAACAACTACTGTGAACTGTTTTTGCTGACCTTTGCATATGATGTTCAGCTTTCAAGTTCCTGCTTGAAAATGCCCTTCTTAGTGTTTTTGCAAATCCATTTCTTCTCCCCTGCCACAACAACCATTGCGAAATGAGGAAACAGCTATTAAATCCACATGAATGTATGCTTTGCTACAGCTCTGACTAGTGCGCTCTCTGATCCTGCTAGATGGCCCTGGTGTGGCCAAACCAAAATCTGATTGGTTAAAGCAACAGTATTGTTGCTTGTATTGTGGGCTACAGAAGACCACACTAGTAAAGCTGAAGATTTCTTTGACTTTGGCAACACATGATGGCTGAAATATAAATAGATATAATTACTAATATAAACATACACTACTAGAAGCAGCACAACTGAGAGAAAAGCTATAAAATGAACAGACTATTGGATGGATTAAGCCATCTTAGAGGCCACTCCTATCACGATGGAAATGCTGTATAGATCAGTCAGAGGAAGTTCCTATTAATTTGCTGTGACTCCTCTGTCTATGGGAACCTAACCTGGGAGTCTGATCACGTTTCAAATTCAAGGACAACCGGGCCTCTTCGGCTAATTAGTCGTTTCGCAGGGTGTGATACAACAACATGAAGCACAATACCACAAAATCACAATGTGTCCAAGTTCGGTAGGAACAAAATAAACCGTAGATCGACGAACAGAATACGAGGGCTCAATAAACTCGACTTGATGCATATTGTTGACGTTATATCTTGTGGCTTTTGTATCGTTGCCCATTCACAGGGAGCTACTGGACTTCCGGGACCTCCAGGTTTACCAGGACCTTCAGGGAAACCTGTAAGTTTTTCATCTGGATCAAATTAAAATGTATTAAAGTGATTATACCGAAGCTGTTAGTGTACTCAAGTATTCTCAAGGGTATATGTGGAAACACAGCATGATGATCTTGGATGGATGGATGGATGGATGGATGGATGGATGGATGGATGGATGGATAGACAGATATAGAAATTGGATGTCTGCAAAATATCCATTGTAACATTTATTTCATTCTGTAAATGTATTGTGTGCCTCAGTACCAACAACCATTATTATTTTATTATTCGTTCCATGAATCTTTTTTTTTCCTTCTCTCACAATTTCATTATCTCTCCACCATGCTTAGGGGCCACCTGGGAAGTTCTTGGGTTTAGAAGAAGGCAGCGCTGATTTCCAGGTGAGATTATTATAGATAAACTAAACTGCCAATGCTTCCCTGACTGTACAAATTTATCACAAAGCGTAATTATGTGCCAAGGGTATATAGGTTACATTTATTTATATGTCAGTATGTGGTAAGCCTAACCCTTACAACAAATGCTTTTGTTACCTCTACTTTTAGATTTTTTTCCACGACGATGTTCAGAAAAACAAGCAAAGCACGTTAGGTCAGTAATATGGGCTAATACAGAGCAGGCGAAAGGTCAATGATAAATATAGACAGAATGAATAAGGCTCATTAATGCACATTAATACAATGGAACAGACGCCCCGCAGGAAATCTGGTGCACGGAGGTCAAGAACGTGACCGGCTGAAACAACCACCTGGCTAGCAAATACTTATTCTGTATATTTTTATAGTGCTTTTGTGGGAATCTTGTTATATTGAATGATTTTATAGAGTTTTTACAAATGACACATTTCATATGGCGCTACATTAATCTTGGCCAACAAATAACTGGAGAGCTGCTCAGACCATACAGAGATCCAGATGTTTGATTTCTTTTATACCGCAGCTGTAATTTGCTGATAATGACATGAATTTGAACTTTAGAGCAGCGTTTTATGCTCACGTCACTTCACCGTCATGCGAAGAATGATAATGGAGAATTCAGTCGTTTCACAGAATAAATTAAAGCAACCGAGATCATAAACCAGTGAAGAAAGTGTTTAACTGTGTTGTTTTCCTGAATGAAGGTCCTTTAATATGTGTGAATGTTTGTGAGTCTGTGTGTGTGTGTGTGTGTGGGTGTGTGTGTGTGTCTAAATGTGTGTTATAGGGTGCTTATTAACTAAAAGGGAGAGTCAGAATGAGAAAGTGTTTGTGTTTTGGGAGTTGGAGTGCAGGGCGGCCATGTTTGAAGGCTGTGGGATCTTGGGAGGGATCGAGTTCAAGTCTGTCAGTGACCTCAAAGTGTTACATGATACCAGCTACAAACAATCATACCTTCACCAGCTTTCCGTTTTTTTTCCTGTCCTGACAATGACAATCTTTCCAAAGATGCTGAATGTCCCTGATTAAATAGAAATTCGTGGTTAATCATGCACAAATTTCATAGTTGTTACTATATAATTGATAACTACATGTAATATAAGCAGAAATCTTTATTATATTAGCTTGCTGTTATAGAAAATCTATCATCCTCATCTTTTGCCCAATCAGATTCAAGAATTCTTTACTTATTAAAATGCAAAGCTCTGAATGCAAACTGGGATTAAGTGCAAAGCTGGTTAAGGCTCAGGCTTCAGGGTTACTGAAACTGGAAGGCCAAGGATTCAAGCCCTGGTATTGCCAAGCTGACACTCTTGGGTCTTTGAGCAAGGCCCTTCACCTTGTGTTTTTAAGGGGCGTTATATCAAGGCTGACCCTGCGCTCCAAATCCGGCTTCCTAACATCGCTGGGATTTACGAAGAAATAATGTACATGTGACAAGCAAAAAGCTTCTTTACCTAATCGGACTTTGTTACGATTTGAATCACATGACCTCACAACAACTTGAAATCATGTATAGATATCATTAATATAAAACATCTTTTCATACAGACAGAATATCTGAATCCTGGTTTGTTCTGACATTCTTCTGAGAGCTTTAGTAAGCCCTGAAATTAAATGGTATTTCAGAACAGTGGGAAAATCGTAACTGCCAAACAAACAAGTGTTGAAGATGAGTGTGAAATGTTTTCTGGGTATCCATTCAATTATATTGACACGGCTCTCACTGGGATGCTGCCGGGTTTTGCTGTGGCTGTTCATCCCAGGACGATGATACACTCCAGAATCGGATCTTGTAACAAATCTTGTTTTATATTTATTTGAGATTGAAGTTTCTTCCGAATTTGATTAAACTGATGCCTGTGTGACTTTTGTACAGCTTTAAATTCAACTAAAACAAAACCCTCATATATAAAACAGCTTCACAGAACAGACCTGAAAATGATTAGCTTGATATTTTGAATGAAAGGAACAATGCTTTCAGCTCCGTCTATTGTTTTCCACATACATGAGCTCACAGGTGCCTGTGATATTCGAGAAAAATAATGGCATCCTTCTCATCCAGGAAAGCATATATGTTTGTGTAACAGCTCTGAGATGTATTGAATGTCGATGAATGAGTGAGTGAACGTTACCATGAGCTTTAATGTAATCCTATTCTGGCTGCTATACGTCTTTTAATGATCTCAGATGCATTCAAATGCCTGCACTCATCAGCAACCCATTGGATTAAATTTTATGAGGGACAATAAAAATACTTGTTTGTATAAATGATTGGTGCAATTAATGCTAAACTTGTAAACCTGTATGTCTGAATTTCTCTTATAGTGTCCAACTAACTGTCCTCCTGGACCAAAAGGTCCTCAAGGCCTGCATGGCATGAAGGTGAGTCAGGGTGCACACTTGCATTAAAAAATTTTTGGCCTATGATGATGTAGATAATGAGGTTTTCTTTAAATCGATTGATTTTATTTTCTTCCCTCATTTAGGGTAATAAAGGACATGCTGGAATACTGGGAGCTCCAGGGAACATTGGAAAGATGGTAATAAATGTCTTTATTTTTTTACTGATTTTCTGGTGATGGGTATTTTTCATGTGATCGAATTTTAGAATATTACTAAGTTTTTGATTTTTTTTTTTTAAATGAAAGAAATAAAGAAACATTTTAGCAAGTTGCGAGATCTTATAATGGTTTTTATGCGTTAAGACGAATTAAGATAATACGAGATTCCTTTAAACGCTATCTTATAAGGTTATAAGATAACATTCTAAGTTTATTTCCGGGTGTGTTCACTACATATATGAAAACCATAAATATACACTGTATGCAAAAAAAATAAATAAATAAAAAATTGTGGACACTTGAGCATGAAATTCTTAAGTGCTTTATGATTCCACACTTGGTCCCTATTTGCTCTTATAGTAAACTCCACTCTTCTGGGAAGATGTTCCACTAAATTTTACAGGTTAGGGGTGAAGCATTATGATTAATTCCAAATGTTATCAAAATGGTTAAAGTCAGAGCTCTATAGCAGGAGATATTTCATTCTAATCCATGCAAATAATATCTTTATTGAATAATTGGTAATTGAATGCTAAATCTTCCAGAGAAATCATATACAAATGTGTGCCTCCAACTTTGTGGTAACACTTTGGGGAAGAATCACATATGGGTGGAAAATTCAGGTGTTTCAATACCTTGGTCCATAAAGTGTACGTCAATGCAGTGCGACTAAAATGCCACGAATTCCTCGCTCAGCAAATGCTACGCTTTAATCAGATTGTTGGATAGCTGCATGCTTTAGCAAAGTGGACATAAGCCAGAAAAGTTCAGTTTGTAATCAGATACCGGCTGTCCAAATGTCTGTAACGTTCCTGTGCTTCGGTCTGAATGGGATCATTATATGCACCCCCACAAGTCCACTTTTAGAAACTTTTCGAAACTTCACAGGTGGTTCAGAGCCATGTGAAATATTCCAGTTGAAGAAAAATGTCCACCATTTGAAGGGTTTTCTTAACCTGCCATGCAGTTTCTGTAACCATATGTTAAAGACTAACAAAGTAATAAACATAATATACATATAATGACGATTTACAAAAAAAGAGCACGCAGCCTTTTCATTCAGAGCGTTTTATCAAACCGATGTTATCTGTAATTATGTTTAGTCTGGCAGCCTCGTAAACTTGATTGGATTGGCAGTCAAGCAGGAACAGACAAACAGTTTGTAATTTGCTTGATGATGCAACGAAAGCAAAAAAACAAATCTATTTCTCTACTGAACACAGACATGCACTGACAGATGCATCCAAACAGGATTAGGGTTGCCAAATCATAGCAAAAATATCCATCCCATCTACAATTATATTTGTGAAATTTGGTAGATGCTCTTATCAAAAGCGATTTACGATAAGCTAATAACCCGTACAGCTGAGCAAATAAGGGCCTTGATCATGGCCCCAGCTTGGTGGTGTTAAGATTTGACCTCACAACCTTGTGATCAGATTTCTAATGGCTTAGCAAATGAGCTACCACTTGAGCCAAATTGAGGGAAAATCCCCCTCAAAACATAGGGCTTTGTTTTAAATATTAACACAACATTTCGAACTAGTCTTTTGCCTTTTGCCTAAACCAGGCCTACAAACCTACAGACTAGTGCTAAAATGCACTCTTTTGAATACATCGGTGTCTGTTTGATGGATTGCTTGTTAAAGGTGTAGCCGAATCCATTTACATCAGACACCTTTGCATTTCCTTCAACAGAATATTTCAGGCGAATTTAATTAAACCGCCCTGTAGAGGAATTCCAGGAGTCTGCGTTTAGATAATATATGGATTGCATTCCAAGCAAACAAACAAATGGTTCTAACAAAATGCTCAGCCATACACCCACTCATTCATTCAGTGGATTAGGCCTAATGAAGCCCTCAGAGGCACACCGGCAGCATTAATCTGTGTGGAGTGTAAGCAGTCAGGACTGACTCAGTCGAAAAAAGGCATGGGAGGATGTCAGGTATTACAGGAGGGAAGAGGAGCTCCAGCGTATTAATCGTATTTAATGAGCACCCCGCAGACAGCAGGGCCGCCTCAAGGGACGCGCCGGTTTTACTCTCGCATTGCACTACATAGCCATATCTGAAACCAAGCTTAAAATGAAAATATCCAGACTTCCCATTTTTTGGGGGGAGGAAATTCATGCAACTGGAAGGAGATGAGCAATTTGTTGTGTATTTTTTTTCTTTTTTGTGTCACTGCAAAGCAATGACTAATAAGCAAATCAATAGAGAGATTACAATGATAGGGGTTGGGTTCACCAGAGCGTTGTAGCTCAAATTAAATGCAAATGAAGCTTGGGCTCTGAGTGGAGAATAAACATCGTTTTTAATCAAGCAGTGTTCCCCTTGTTCATTTTTTTCTGTACGTGTGGGGGCCAGGAACATTTCATTTGTCAATCGCTTTACTAACTAGAATAATTAAAGAATCATGGTACATATACAGGAAGTAATTCATTTTCCTGTCTGTTTCATAGGGCACAAAGGGAGACGTGGGGATCTCCGGTGAGCAAGGAATACCAGGCCCTCCGGTAATGCATTCCTTTATGTTCGATTGCAATATAGAAATAAAAAACACATTGAATTTTGCAGTCTATGAAAATCATGTTGTTGTTCCTTGCTGTGTATTTCAGGGTCCACAGGGGCTGAGAGGCTATCCAGGCATGGTTGGGCGCAAAGGAGAGACGGTGAGTCATATACCACTTACAACTGCTGCTAAAGTGAAACACTGGGTTTTTCTGCATAATGAGCACACTGCTATGTGGGATCTTGTTTTTCATTGATGTAAAATGTTGAACCTGAAAAGCAACGAATCGTATAAATAAAGAAAATTCAATCTGAGAAGAATGTACAGTATGGAAACACCTAGTCTTTTATGTTTTTTTGAGACACACGTATATTCCGTTTGTTTCCATGCAACAAACTTGGTCATGTTACAGTAAGATTTCCTTTAACTAATCAAATATATAAGTGTACAGACTTTATTTTCATTGAAAAAATGTGCTTTACACACTTTCAGCACCCGGACAGTTCCTTTCTCAAAACATTAGGCTCAAATACTTTTGAGATTTCTTTGTTGCGACCCAGTTGCGGTGACTGGGTAGGTGATAGATAACACTCCAGAGGAGAGTACGCTTAGACGTACTCGCTATTGTCTTGGTGTATGGTGAAGTTCGGTTCTAATGAGCCGCAATCCAGACGGAAATGCATTTTAAAGAGTTGAAGTATGGAATGGTAGCCATGTTGGATCAGGATTCCTTTCACCATTTAACCTACATGAATATAATGAGTTAGCATGGGTTGAGGTCAGCGCGCTATAGATTTTCCACTCCAACCAATGCAAAGCATCTCTTTATTGTGCTTTTCTTTTGGTATAGAAACATTACCATGGACCAGGTTTAGTTCTCCTAGTTCAAGTGAAGGGAAAATTTCCTGCTACCACACCCAAAAACATCCTGTAACATTGTGCATCTCCAAATTTGTGTTAACAATTTTGGTGGAGAACAACATATGGCTGGAAAAGGCTAGTCATCTTCCATATAGTATATGTATAAAATACTCCCTGACTATTTTATGCCCCACCAGCAAACCAACCGAGCATAATACAGTATGCTACTGTGTATTACCAAAATCGTAGTACGTCCATTGAGACTGCTTTTACAATTACGAACACCACTTCAATTTCCAAGCCATCTCTGAGGAAAGCTGTTTTGATTCAAATCCAACAGATTTATGTTGCATTTCGTCCCATGCTTTCATAAATCACCTTGTTTATAATGTCTTGCAGGGCCCTCAAGGTTACAAAGGTATTACTGGACCCATTGGACTCCCTGGAATCCCTGTAAGTTCAATGCTGTTAAATTCTTTCTCAATTCTCATATGCACAAATCCCATAAAGCATAAAATCTACTTTCTCTCATACAGGGGAAAGAGGGAGTTCGAGGTCCTCCAGGGGACGCTGGGGAGAAAGGTGATAAGGTACGAACCGTTTATCTGAACTGACAAAAAGTTTTACATTTCAACATTTTAATTACTACTCATTTTTTTTATAGGGTGACCAAGGCATTAAAGGACTACAGGGAGCAGTTGGGAAGAAGGGAGAAAATGTAAGAGACATTTCTGAAATTAGTAAATTACCCTATGGTGGATTTTCTTATGCATTTTTACATTCTTTAAAAATTTAAAAGAATCGTTTTTGTTATTTAGGGTCTCCCAGGGATTGATGGGAAAGATGGTAACCCTGGCATCCCAGGAATAAAGGTATGAATATAAATAATGCAAAGTTTTTGTTATGCTTAAACAATTATCATCAAAACTACACTCTCTCATGAAAATACGCTTGCTTTCTTGCATAGGGTGCACAAGGCCAAAATGGAAGACCTGGTCCACCTGGCCACCAGGGGGCAGCAGTAAGTAGATTGTCAAAAAGTCTTTTTATACCACAATGATTTTTTTTTTTTGTGTCACGTTAAAAAAAAGACTTTAAATCTAGAATTAGGAGATAAACGGGATTTATGAGAATTATGAATTATTATACGAGTAATATTTTGAGAAAAAAGTCAAAATGAATGAGAGTAAAGTAGTAATCATTCACATCCATTGTATGGAAAACAGTGAAAGTTTCTCACAATTCTGTGATTTTTTTTTTCTCACAAAATATTCCCACTTTATTTTCACATTGCTACAATTTGATTTCCAAAATATTTTGACTTCTTCTATTGCTCCGACTTTATTCTTCGTTTAGTTTTTTTGTTTTTTATTGGCACGAATTAGAGGCATCATTTTTATTTTATTTTTTATTTTTTTTATTAAGTGACTCCCATATATGCTATGTAGGTGATTAAAGGATTAACGGAATGAAATTAACTAAATGACATCATTTTTAACAAGTTTTTAATGTGACTCAGAAGAACGATTCGTCTCAAAGAGTGATTCATTCATTATTTAAAAGCATCATGAAATTTCTGTAGGTTATGTACAGGAAACAGAATTGAGCAGTTTACCTCTCGACCCTTTTTGTCCGAATCGTTCGTTCTTTTCTCACGTGTCTCCTTTAGACGCTATGAAGGCGCTTAAAGGATTAAAGGAACGAAATGAACTAAACGACTCACGAAAAAGATTCGTTCATTTTGATATACAAGATTCACCGAACCAAGTCACTAAAAAGATACGAAATCCGAGTCTCAGAGGACAATCGATGCAGCTTACGGATAAAAAAACGTCTCCGTGTTGTGACGCAGATTTGCAATTGTGCATCAGAGTTATAAATCAGCTCTATGTCCATATACCATCATCTCCTCCAACACTTACTCCTCTGCGACGGGGGCAGGATCGGTCAGCACATGCCCGAGGACAGGAATTTTTACTCAGCTCACGTCGTCGCAAAGTCATTGTGTTTTTTCCTTCCCCTCTTTGCAACAATAACAAAAGCCAAAAAAAAAAAAAAAAAAAAAAAAAAAAAAGGAAATAATTAAGCTAAAGTGAAGGCGTGTTTTCTGTACACTGATCCAGATTGACCCCAGTTGCCTGATTACTTTCGAATTTATACCACCTTGAAATTGCTTTCTCTCTCTTTCTGGGCAAACAATTCATCATCATCAAAAGTGACTCTTTTTTTCCTGTGACTGGGAGTAATGGAGCATGCTGGGTATTATCCAGACCATCACTGAGCTGAGCACCAGGCGTAATGGAGGAGCCTTCTGACGAAGCACAAGTTATCACTCTCTCTCTCTCTCTCTCTCTCTCTCTCTCTCTCTCTCTCTCTCTCTCTCTCTCTCTCTCTCTCTCTCACTCTCTCTCTCAGGCAATTGCGTCATGTATAAGCGATCCTCACAGAACCTCAGCTCTCACCTCTCTGACCTTTCCTTTTTTGTATGACTTTTTTTTAGGGTTTGCCTGGAAGCCCTGGCACCAAAGGCGGTCTGGGGGTTAAGGTGACACTTTGCTACTCAATTTGTTAATTGGAGCTTTTCAGCCACGACTATTTTACACATACTGCTAATGAGAACTTTTGTTTATCTCTAGGGTGAAGCAGGACCCAGAGGTTTAATAGGAACGGCCGGAGCTCCAGGTCCTCAGGTATACATTTGTGTTTATCTTCATCATTCTATTTGTCAGTTATTGATTTCTCTCCTCCTGACCCGTTTTTTTTCTTTCCAAGGGTGAACCAGGGCCACCAGGTGAAGCTGGGATGGTCGGAGTTCCTGGGCCAAAGGTTACAATTATCTTCAACCTGCTTTCCTAATGTTCAGACTCAAGCATAAATACTGTTTCAATAAAATGAAATGATGACCAACAAAATACCTTAGTACTAAAATACTAAGCAGTCTGATTCTACAATTTATCTTCTTCCTCAGGGTGACAGGGGTGAGAGAGGACCTGTTGGGCCTCAGGGAATTATTGGCAAGCCTGTGAGTATTTACTGAGTATTTACATTTTATACATATATTAGGTGATATCAAAAAGATTCGAGACTCGCTCTATTTACAAGTACGTTTTTTTATGGATCTACATATCCACACTTTTAAGTGGCAGCGTTCCTGCCACTTCTGGATTTTTTTCCTCGAAGTGAGTCTGGGAATCACGCTGGATCTCAATGGTGGCAGCTACCTATGAGCTGGATCTTCATTTAGGGGTAGAGGGCAAAGTGTGCAAAATCCAAACCTAGCGAGTGGGGTGGGTGCGAAGTGAGATCATGTTTCCAGAGAGAAACTCACGTGTGAAAAGAGCTCAAAGTGATAACGCACGTGGTCAGAATAGCTCCCGATGTACACAGGACGATGTATTTCGGCACTCCGATTTATAGAGGTCGGTGCTCCCGGTGACTTTGCATGCAGCCTTGTGCTGCCATCTGCTGGCATGTTACAAAATAAGCTTTGATATATACATATTAGCAAAACATGATCCTGGCAAATAGACCTCAATGGGTTTTTTTATCTTGGTTTTTTTTTTTACTATAAGGGAAATAAAGGAGAAAGAGGACCTAATGGTGTCCCAGGACCTCAAGGCCTTACTGGCATCAAAGGCGATAAGGTGAGTCGAGTGAGGTTAAATAAAATCTTGATGTTGCAGTTAAATGTTATAGCCATGCAGTGGCACTATTAGCCCATGCACTCAAAAAAAGAGCTGTGCCCTGCCTATTTTTTCATCCACTAGAAAATGGTTCCCTAGCTCCTGCGTTATTTATGCCCCGGTTCGTCAAATTATTTGCTTTCTCAAAGATGAAATATCTGCCTATGGACACTTTAATGTTTGTTGTCCTTTTATCTGTAATATACTGGCTATTTAATGCAAGCTATTGGGCATTGGCACTGATTATTTAGAGTGGTATCCGGTTAAACAAAGACATTGTGCACAATAAAAAGCTTCTCCCTGAGCCATTACAGCTTGTGATGGATGTCCATTTCTGTACTTCTTTCTGTAGGGATTCCAAGGCAAAGTGGGACCAAAGGGAGACTTTGTGAGTAAATGTTAGAATAAATAGATGATCCCGGTTATGCCGTGTAATAAGAATCCTGTGTCGTGAAATGCATTACAACACAAAGTGATTGGAATTTATCTTTTTTTTTTTTTTTTTTTTTTTTTTTCGTGATATAGGGTGATCCAGGGGTGGAGGGACTGGCTGGAGAAAAAGGAGAAAAGGTAAAAAAAAAACAAAACAAGCATTCTATAGCTTTTAAATTGAGATTTATATATCAATTTGTAATACACCAATGATCACCTTTGTTAACAGGGTCTGTCTGGTGAACCTGGTCCTAAAGGACAGGTAAGCAAAAATGCACCTTGAGAATCATCAGTAAATACTTATGACCTTCTAACTTCCTTTGTATTCAATTTAATGTCATTTTTAAGTTTGATTCTTAGTATCTTAGTAATATTACATTTATACACAAATATAGGAAAAATACACTATAGCTACTTTGAAATATGTACAAATTGTATAAAAAATACTTATTATATAAAATCGAAATATATATATATAATCTCATTATGATCCGCATATTAGATCATATCATTATATTATTATGCGGAGACAAGAACCTCATCATCACAGGTTTTATTTTTGTCATTTACCAGTGCTTTTTCTGAGGTTATTTATATCCTAGAATAAATATACATCATCATCATCATCAGCATCTTCTTTTTCATCTTCTTCTTTTTTTTTTATTTAATACTTGAAATAAGGCACATGTTCACCTGAAATCCAAATACAATTTACGTAACTCATTCGAATCTTCTTGATGTCCCCATGCTACTGAGTGCTAGTTCCCCTCACACAATCACACACCCTATGATCAGAAATACAATATATATTTATTTTAATTAGGATTATATGTCAATTAAATAAAACAGAGGGAGGGGAAAATACGTTATCTGGACAAAAGTTTGTGGACACCTGATCATAAGATTCATATGTCCTATGCTGAAGTTAGAACCCATTTGATTTGAGGTTATTATAACCCGGATACTATATATAAGCTTTTATTATATAACATAAAGCTTCCAAATTGAGTAAATGTTCTACTGGATTATTGAGATTTGTGCTCGTCAGCATTCGTATTCACCCCAAAGGTGTTCAATAGGGTTATAGAGCTTTATAGCAGGAGATCCCTTGTAAAGTATCTTCATGGATCCAAAGACTGGAAAAGTCAGGCGTCCCAATACTTTTGCCCGTATAGTGTATGTCTACAGTGAGTTGTAACCATATAAAAAAGTCGTATCAAAGGTTTCAATCAAATTATAAGTACATGCACCACAAATCAATAAATTCCCACGACAAGTGCACTTAGGATACAATACATTAAGGGCAACATCAAAGCAAATTGTACTTGTGTAATTGTGCATAATTACAATATAAGCAATATATGAGTGCTGGCGCAAATTGATTTGGGGATACAACACATGCAGTTATAAAGAAAATAATCAACCCTAAAGCGATATGATCGCATTGTTACCACTTTAATCCCCAAATGTTTGTTCGCCTTCTACTATAATAATGTCTACTGTTATGTTACTGTTTGTAAGAGCACTTGTAAACAGTCAATCCATCACTTACTTAGGTAATTAGATAACCAAATACAGCTTACTATAAAGCACTGAAACCGGAGACTCCTTCCAAGACTCCGCCCTCAAGTCACAAACCACACCCCCCTCTGCCATATTCGGTTCTTTAAACAATTTACGTGAGACAGTTGCTACAATGGGAACAAGTGCACAAAATTTCGATCCGAGAATTCAATTTGAGATTCATGCTATAGATCTGAAATATCAATCCATAGAGATACACGAGAACAATCTAGATCTTTTCTTACATGCAATCTTTCTCTTGTTCTTTCGCTGACAGCAAGGAGTGAGGGGTGATCAAGGACACAATGGCCCTACAGGCGATCCCGGAAAACCGGGAGACCAGGGTCCTCCAGGTCTTCCTGGACCTCGAGGCCTCGGTGGAGTGAGAGGTGCGCCGGGTATGCCAGGAATACAGGGACCAGCTGTGAGTATCCGTTGCCCATCACAGTGTAATTTGGCATCGCAGCCCTCGCAGAGAGATTTGATTCCAGCCCGAGTAAATAGGACTGCACAATCACAATATGATCAGAAATACAATTTCCTTATATATACTGTGTGTCTATATATATATGTTTGCAGTTAGAATAACCGTGCTTTGAGAAGACAAACCGGTGTGTATTTTGTGTTATGAGGCAGAGTCTGTGGTAAAAGAGCACAATATACATTGGCATTTTGACAACAAACATGGAGCTGAATATTATCCTTATATACCCTATAATGCTAAATATATCCTTATCAAATTGTCCAAGAATTAAAAGGCAGACTGCAATTGCAGCAGGAAAGGTTTACTACCAAATGAGGATGGGTTCCCCTTTTGAGTCTGGTTCCTCTCAAGGTTTCTTCCTCATTACATCCAAGGGAGTTTTGATCTCTAACACCAATATGGACTCAAACTGTAGAGTCCATTATATGATATAATATACAAACCAAAGTATTGGGACATACTGCTCCAGCACTGTTTGTTTGTCACTATGGGCCCTTGAGCAAGGCCCTTAAACCTCAACTGCTTAGTTATAAGTCACTCTGGATAAAGGCATATGTACAAATTGTAAATGATTTTCATATGCATTTAATACTCTGTGTGTGTAAAAATTGTATTTTTATTTTTTTTAATAACAATAATTCAGACTTTTGCATTCATTGCCATCATTGAATTCCATGTAAATTTCGACCCAAGCAAATTCCTACAGTAACTATCCTTCGGCTCTGCATATATCCCTCTCAACCTCGCTTCCTCTTCCTAGGGTCGTGATACCTCTGATCAGCACATCATCGAAGTGGTCTTGAAGATGCTGCAGGGTGAGTACCATCGTTTCGAAAAAACAAACAAAAAAAACGCCACACGTAACACCAACTGCGATCTGGACGGATAAAAGACAGCAGCTGGAACGTGTGCTGCTAAATCCATGCTTCGTATCCATAGAAATGAACTAACGCGAAAAACCCATCACTCCCGAGGGACATCTCGGCTGCCGAACAGCACGAATAGTGCCGACCGCAGCTATTTTTTTTCCGCCTTTATTTAGCTTTGATGCCTTCTTCCCCCTGCTTCATTCCTCCCTCATTCCCTCCTTCCCTCCCTTCCTCCTTCTCAGTTTACCCAGCGTTTGTATGCTTGTCCTATTTTGTTCGAGATGACCATGGCTGACTCATGATAACTCTTGTGTTAGCCCTTATCATTTCAAAAGTAATCCTGCCTTTGGCTTGCCATCCCACACACGCACACAATTTCGAGGCGGAACAACAAACAGCTTGTGAAAAGGAGAAGATGCCATCTTTCCTGCAGTGAGGATGATTAGATTTGGCCACTGAGACCTTTTGGCAGAGTGTGTGTGCTGTAACACCTGGTCAGCTTAACATTATCCTAACACTTCTGCATTGGCCAAAATAACCAATTTGCATTTATTTTCAAACAATAATAAAGAAAATACAAGATTATATTTACGCCTAATTTGCGTTTTTTAATAGCCTTCACTCTTCTGGGAGGATGTTTCCACTAGATTCTGGAGAATTGTGCTCTTTCGGCTGTTAATACTCCATATATATTTATATACTACCCCAATTCTGAAGAAGTTGGCAGTGTAAAAACAGAATGCAATGATTTGCAAATCTCATAAACCCATATTTTATTCCCAATAGAACATAGAAAACAGATCAAATGTTAAAAACTGGTAAAATAAAAAAAAGAAAAGCTCATTTTGACTTTGATGGCTGCACCAAGTCTCAAAAAAGTTTGGACAATTAAAAATTGTATCTTAGCAGGGCAGAGTCTCTCTAATAGAAAAGATGGGTGGAGCTTCACCAATCTACGAAAGACTGTGAACAAAAAAAAACCCATCAATTTGCAATCATTTAAAGTAAATCTTCTTCTTCCGGCTGCTCCCTTTAGAGGGCGCCACAGCAGATCATCCGTCTCCATACTACTCTGTGCTCTACATCTGCTTCTTTCAAACCAACCACTTCCAAGTCTTCCTCCTACTGATATACCCCATGTCCCTCCTCTGTCCCATGTCCAAACCATCTCAATCTCACCTCCCTCACCTTGTCTCCAAAACGTCCTACATGTGCTGTCCCTCTAATTAACTAATTTCTAATCCTGTCCATCCTCGTCACTCCAAATGAACATCTCAACATCTTCAGCTCTTCTACCTCCAGCTCCACCTCCTGTCTGTTACTCAATGCCACTGTCTCTAAACCATGCAACATCTCAGGTCTCACCACAGTCCTATAAAATAATCACTCTTGCTATCACTCTTCTCCACCCACTCCACCCTGCCTGTACTCTTTTCTTCACTTCTCAAACATTTACAGTAAATAATATCATCAAAACTTGAAAAGAATCTGGAGAAATCTTTGTGCAGGAGGGACAATGGCGAAAGTCGTTATCATTGAATCAATTATGTCATGATTCTGTAATGAAAATCATCGCATGGGCTTTTTAAAACCTCAAGGAATCATTGTCTGTAAACACAGTTTGCAGCAAACGCAGGCTAAATCTCTAGCATGCAAAGAAGAAGGTATGCGTGAACATGATCCAGAAACCTTTTCCACTTTTTCCCTTTTTCCACTTTGCCTTAGCAGATTTTAAACGAGCTTTTTCCCAGAGAGGATGGCGCCATTTCTGGATCGAGTTCTCTGCAACTTGACAATCTAAACTAATCTAATCTAATCTAATCCTAAAATCAGTCCATAGGACCATGAGGTGAATATACAGAGATCACATATACTATTATTACACAGTATTGTGAAAAGAGGCAAGGCAAAAGACCAGGGGTTGAATGTGGATGGGGCATTAATGAGCCCAAATCTCCACTAGCACACTCCCAAATCTAGAGGAACATCTTTCCAGACGAGTGGAGGTTATGAGAAGAGCAAATGGGATTAAATGTGGAATAGGATGGAAAGCACTTTCCGATCTTATGGTTAGGTGTCCACAAGCATTTAGAAACCTATAATTATCTTGATAGTGGTGATAAATGGATACAGTGATGGATTTTACAGCAATTATTGCTCAAGAGTGCTTGTTAGTTTTATATACTGCAAGTCGTTGCACTAAATGCATGTATAAACCACTGACCGCTTTACTGTCCACTCTGTTATTCCTCCCAGAAAGGTTAGCTGCTCTGGCAGTGAGCGCTAAAAGGGGAGTGTTAGGAGGAGCCGGAGTAATGGGACCCCCAGGCCCTCCAGGACCTCCCGGATCTCCAGGTCCTCAGGGAGCCCATGGCATTACTGGTGCCCGAGGCATTCCTGGCATAATTGGAGCTGCAGGCCAAATTGGGAACACCGGCTTTAAAGGTGAAGAAGTTTTTTAAGACTAATGTTGTGAGTAGCTTTTGGAAATCATGTTGAGGAACAACCGTAAGATTTATGAATTGGAGAACCATGAATTGGAATCGGATTATAATGAATATAAACAGTTCGCTACAGTAGCGCAGGACTAAATGCCACAAATTTTGCAGTGCTGTACTCAAGTGTTCATCGAACGAGTAATAAAATATTCTACTGTTACTTCAGTGAAATTTTACTTAAATACAATTAAAGTTACGTGTCTAAAAATCTAATCAAGCAAAGCAAAATGTGACTTATTTATACTCAGACGTTTTTATTTTAACAGTGGGGATGTGGAGGGGGATTTTAAAGGGGATATAAATATCAAACTAAAAAAAAAAATCTCCCGTTATAATTGTCGTTTATGATAATGAGAGAAACCGCGAATGCAGATTCAGAATTCAGACTTCATTGAACAACATCCAATTCGACGGCATTTCGCTTTCAGCTGGTCTGCATCACCGGCATCCGTCTTGTCCGTCTCCATCTTACTTTCTCGTGAGTTTAGCGAGTTTGTTCTCCGTCCATCAACCCGTCAGTGTGGTAGTTTCCAGTAGTTTTTTCCCTCTTGTATTTTTTTATATATAAATGTTTTTACTTAGTAACAGATATGATTGTAAATGTAGTTAAATCCAAGATTCCAATAAAATAAAATCACATACGGTTTAAAAAATTTATTTACAAAAATTAAAGTACCGTAATTTCTGGACTATTAAGCGTACCCAAATATAAGCCGCACCCACTGAATTTGACAAAGATGTTTATTTTGAACATAAATACGCCGCACCTGTCTATAAGCCGCACCTGTCTATGAGCCGCAGGTGTCTACACTGAAACTAATGAACTTTACACAGGCTTTAACGAAAGACAGTGTCTGTTACACGGCTTGTATCTAAACAGTAGCCTACCAAGAAAGTCATTGTTCACTGTCTTCCTCCTTCCTTTCACAACAATTTCTCTCGAGAGTTTATCTTTTGTCATCGTCGTGCGTTTAAAAATCACCATCGGTGAATCTTTTCTCCCGATGCCGTGCAGCTCAAAACACAGGTGAAGTGTTTTTTCATGCCCGGTTGTTTTCAGCGTGACGAATGATTCGCATTTCCTGTTGACAGTCCGAGTGAGCGGCAGGTCAAACATCAGAGGAACCGCATCCATATTTATGATGTGGTGCGGCCCGATTCAGTGGGAGCGCATCTGATTTAATATAAAGAGTTTCATTGGTTCACCTGAACCCGTTCGGCAATTTCATTGGTCTAATGTTATGGGGCTCAGTTTTTTTGGCGGCAGGAAGCTTGTGAAACCGGAAAAAAACCAGGAAAAATCCATATATTAGCATTGTTTAAGCCGCGGGGTTCCAAGCGTGGGAAAAAAGTAGCGGCTTATAGTCCGGAAAATACGGTACACGGAAAAAAAAAAAACGCTGATGGATCTATTACAGACATTATCCTCTCAAGTTTTTTTCCTCATACTATTTGCTGCTATACAAATAAAATGGATTTGAATGACTATTATGTTTGTTATAAACGTATAAAGGAGGATATTCCAATGCTGAGCTCATGGTGGAACGCATTCTCATTCTCATGTATGTTCTGTATCTTTTAGGAAAGATAGGTGCAAAGGGAGAGAGAGGAGACCCTGGTCGCCCTCATCCTGGTCCAGCAGGGCCACCTGGCCTTCCAGGTACATTTTATGAAGGGAGAAAGATTCATTTATCAAGCATTACTGGGGGAAATGGAGCCGCCACACCTTTATGTCACATATGCATGCTTTCTATTAGATCATTCCAAATTTCCAAGGCTCAGGTTTATATATTAAGTCAACTGAACATCCTGTTCTCCCTCAGGTCCTCCTGGTTTGGATGGAATTGCACATGATGGCAAGCCAGGAGAAAGAGGGCCACAGGGTGCAGCGGGTCAACCAGGCTATCCCGGAAAAGCAGGCACTCCAGGCCTCCCTGGCTTCTGTGAAATGGCAGCATGCCTGGCAGCCTCGGCTTACACTTCCCCACGACTCCAGGAAGCCGGCACAGTCAAGGGACCGTCCACTTAACGCCTTCGAATCATCAGAGAGACACGCAGCCCTTCCTTTCATGGGACATCAGCATGTTGGAATGATCCTGATTGACTGACTTTGCAGTTTAGTCTGACATTTTGCCCAGTGTGTGTGTGTGTGTGTGTGTGTGCGATTGTGTGTGCATAAACGAGTGGTGACTAGGATCCATCAAAACAGTAATCTAGGCTCGGCGGCGTCCCACCACGAGTGCAACGAGATGTGAAAATGTCATCATTAGGGACATCCGGATGACGACTTCTTCTCAGTGACTGAAATCCAATCCAAAGCTGATGTTTGTTTTTTGGTAGTAGAATTCAAAGAATTTTTCTGTGATTTGATAAAACAGAGCAAAGAATTTAAAAGGGTTGACTGATAATAATGATGATGATAATAATAATAATCATAAAACCCATAAAAATAGTGTTTCATTTTGTAACTTATTGTTAATTACCTCATGGAAAAGCCTTCACGCTTGTAGTTGCTATGTACATTACGCCCCCTCTGTATTAGCCTAGAAATAAAACAACCTATTCCACACTTTACTCATCCAACCAGTACTGTAAATTCTTTGTAAATGATAATGCAATTGTTTTTATTTCTTTTGTACTAATACCAAAAACGAGTGGGTTTGCAATATGGACAAATTATAATCTATAGACAAAGCATTCAGAAGATCTGGTTATTTATCTGTAAACCCTTTTCATGGTCCGTTTCGAAACAATAAAGAGGAACCTTTTGTAAGACTGAATGTTCTTCCGCATCTTGTGAAAGTCTGAAAGCAGAAAGAACACAAAGGGCATGGCCTCAGCTGCATTTCTTTTCCCTTTGCGCTTCAAAAAAAAAAATAAAAAAAAAGAGAAAAAAAAAAAAAAAAAAAATGCATTCATTTAGACGTGCAGCCTTATTTCATGGTGGAAAACAACCGACTTTAATCGTATTAAAGAGCCTGGTGCTTCGGGGAGTGTGTGTGTGTGTGTGTGTGTGTGTGGGTGGGGGGCGTTATGGGGCTTGGGGGTTATGATGAGTCTTGCTGCATGCAGACCATCTAAATAAAAAAAAGCAAATGTGTATATTGTGTCCTATTACTGATCATCAACGCACATGTCGTGGACCAGTCCAGAGGCTATTAATCAAGATGGCAGACAACAGTGTTAGTGCTTGCATGGAACAGCCTGTGGTGCTGAAGTTTTCTTGTGAGCGAAGGCGTCGAACTTGTGGAAGCTCTAAAGAAGACTCGATGAGACGCTCAGCAGTAAGACGTTCGAATGGTGTAGACGTTTTGACGATCCCTGTCGTGGTGGTTCCCTGGCGATGAACGAAGCAGGATGTCTTAGGATGGTTCAGGTGTACTGAGAAATCCTGCTATTGAGCTTTGATCTCAACCCTATTGAACACCTTATTGAATGAACTGGATGCTCACTCCAAAATCTTGTGGAACACCTTTTTTTAGAAGAATGGACGGAAGAGAAAACGAGGACTAAATGTCAAATTGGGTTGTCAAAAAGAAGCACATACCAATCTTACGGTCAAAGTTTTTCCATTGAGTGCATGTTTATATCTATAATTCATTAGAAATTGATGTCAAATATAATAGATATTTATATATTATAAAGAATAATTCAATTATTAGTGAAAAAAAATGTCATTTTTATGTGTCGGAAAGGGAAGCATCGTTTTCTCTTTTCCCTACCTTCTTAAGCGCTTCACCTTTCAAGCCGTAGAGGGAACTTCTCCAGAACTTTCTCCAAACCCCCCCAATCCCCCCTCCTGCACTGATCAATAAACATTACTGCTTGAATGGCGACTGCTGGCATTTCAATGAACAAATCCATAGCAATCTGCTTTAAAAAAAGAACTTTATTGCTTTTCATAGTTTTCTTTAAAAAGAAAAAAAAAGTTGCACACAAACACATGAACGACACAAATGGATCTATGTGTAATGGTGGCAATTTTTTCCCCCTAAATTGCATCTTTTTTTTTTCCCTATTATAAAGCATATAACAAAAATAAAAGGACAAACAGCCGTTTACTGTCGATCAAAAGACGTATGGCCCTAATCATGTAAATTGAAACAACTCCTGAATTTCAGTAAAATTCTCGTTTTTTTGACAGAATCGCGAAGTCGCCGTTGGCACCGATGACACCGTGCACTGTGCGGGAATCTGTTTGGAAAGTTTGGAAGCAAACAACAAACAAAACAAACAAACAAAAAAATGATTTGCTTTTTCGTTGAAGATCGAAAGAAGCTGTAAAACCGTTCACAAAAGCGGATTGTGTTTTGCATAAAGAGGAGGATGTGGTCGCTTAGTGGTTACGCCATTGGACTTTGGCCGGGAGTTCGAATCCCAACCGCACAAAGCTTACCACTTCTGGGCCCCTGAGCAAGGCCCTTAACCCCATAGCTGCTCAGCTGAATGGATAAGATAAATGTAAGTCGCTCTGGATAAGGGCGTCTCCCAAATGATGTAAATGTAGTGCATCTTTTAAGTCCCAGGTTTGAGAGAATCTGACAAACCATCCACAACACACACACACACATACACACACACACACACACACACACACACACACGTATTGTGAAGGTCTGACAGAAAGAATAAAGTGCTGATGGTGAAATTATCTCATTAAAGCCTGGATGACACGTAAGTCATTAAGCGAACAAATCTTTATCCAGAAGAAAAAATTGACCTGGTTTTAACCCAAAAAAGTGGTTGACTATGTCAAAAAAAATTTGATATATATTTATTCAAGTTTGTAAAAAGATCTAAAAAAGGCCAGAGGTCTGGAATGCCGATGTACAAGGTCGTGGCGAGAGAGAGACATAAAACTTAAATAAATATGACGCTTTTTTTCTGAAATACGAACTTCAATTGATATAAATTCCACCAATTTACAAATGAACAAATTCTTTGCTAATTTTTGTGCATTGCTATTAAAAAAAATATCCGAGCTGTCAATCTGAGCGACCGGAATGCTGACGCCAATCTATTTAAAATGATTAATAAAAAAACAAAAAAAAAGAAAAAAAAAAACAAAGCCATTACATATAAATATTAATATGTACAACACAAGGCCTCGAAGGAAACAGGAATAATTATATCTCAGGTTGTGCCTTTACATCAAGCTACATTATATTATCTTAGGAGAATGGAGGAACAAAAAAAAAAAAAAAAACGATTCAAAAAGATTCCTTTTTTTTAATTTTCAGATGTGATGTAAAATTCAGCAGCTGCCATGAAAAACCCGACGGAAACAAAAGGATTTTGCTATTGAAAAAAAAAAACTCGAGCTGGTTCCACATTGTATGTTGGGTGATGGGTAAAATGGGTAATGGGTAGTGTTGCGCCACAACTGTCGGAATCGAAAGCTCTCTGGAGAGAAGTAGAAAAGCTGTGAATTTTGTGTATTTTTTTCGGGTAAAGCGAAAGTTTGAAATCGGACACGGACACTAGAATTAGCACTAGTATTAGTTTTGCAAAGGGAAATCATTTTTGTGGGATTTAAAAACAGCTTAAAAACCAATCTGGTCCAGCCATGACTATATTAAACTACATTAGAACTTTAGCTCAACTGGTTCCCCATAAACCATTTTCGATTTGGTTTTGTTGATCTTTGGCTCTTGTCTATTTGGTTATTTTTGTAGCCTCCCCTTTTCCCTCCTCACTCACTTAAACTCTAGTACATGGGCCCTTTAAATTGTGGCCCCTTGGGGCTGTAATCAACAGGTCCACTCATGCAGTCGGATGGATGGCAACGCCCATCTTTGCCCTTTGCTCCAGTGGGTCCTTGTGGTCCGGGAATACCAGGGATGCCCTGTTGACCTGCAGGGCCTGGTGCGCCCATTTTCCCATAACCAGGAGGTCCAGGAACACCTAAATCGAGAAAAACAAAGCGGGATTGAATCAAAGAGAAGCCCACAATGACATTTGGCTGAAATTTGCTGAAATCAGCAGTTTCTTTGTAACATGACAAGCGTCAATAATTTTGTCTTATTAACAAAGGTTTGAACAGCTGTTACAAACTTACCTCATAGCTTTCTACAATGTCGTATGAATCAAATGCGCTAAAATCAACTGCTTCATGATTTTATTGTTGAATAAGCAAACTTTTAATTATAAAAATTGGTCCTGACGTTTGCATACTGAAAATAAAAGATGATCAGGTTCTTACCTGGAGCACCAGGAGGTCCGACGTCTCCCATCTCTCCAACGCCTTTATCTCCTTTCTCTCCCTTGGTGCCCGGAGGACCTGCAGTTGCAACCAGAATGTCAATCAGGATTCAAACACCTATGACAACTTTGAGAGAAGTCTGCTCAACCTGTAAAAAAAAAAAGTGTTAAATTTACCCTGAGGGCCTACAGGTCCTTGTCTCCCCTCTCGTCCAATCTGTCCCGAACGGCCTGGTAGCCCTGGGTTTCCAGCTCTTCCTGGAGTGCCGTCTTTGCCTGGGGGTCCAGGTCTGCCTGGAGGTGCTACCATTTCCACTGGCATCTGCATGCGTGACATGTAATAGGCCATTCGCTCTGGGGAGAACAGTACAGATGAGTAAGCATTCGTCAACGACAAAATGACCTTAATGCACAAACGAAAGAAAATGCAAAACGCTGCAAGCCAGAGCGATGACATTGCCAGACTTACTACCGATTTTTTTTTTCCCCCATAACATTTCAACAGTCATTTCAAGGGGCTCAGTATTACTGCCAATTTTTTGACACCAATTCAATTTGTATTTGTTAGAAATCTCTCATTTGACTGACAGTTTTGTTTCAGAGCGTTTCTCAGATCAGAAATGAAGTTCTCGAAATAAATCTATTAAAAAATAAAAGACATGCCTTCAAACCGAAACAAAAAGTAACACTTTAAATAAATAGAAAGAGTTCCATCCATAATAATAATAAAAAAAAAAAGACACTTCAAACAAACAGCATGTGGCATCAGTGATCTGCCTCTAGGGGCTGCTTTTGTACTGTATAACACAACCCGGAAAAACTATCCGTATGGATTTTTGCCAGTAGCCGCAATCAATCAACTATCGGTGCCGATTGATCTGCAAAACTGATGAATCGGTCAAACTCTTCATTTGAGAAATGCACTTATTGGTTTGCAAATATTAAAAATGAATCGAGAAATGCTCCGCAGCAACTGAGAAAACTGTAATTCTAACTAACCAGAAATTGGACTCACCATCAAAGATCTTGATAACCTGCTGCCTGATGAAAGACCTGATCTCATCATAGTTGACGACAGCCTGAAAAGAGGAAAAACAAAGCTAATTGAACAAAGCATGTCCAAAATTGAATCCTTTCACATTTTCTTCTGAATGTTTTTGCACTTATGAAGATCCATTAATTTTGCTAAGTAAGGCAAGATGTCTTACATCAGTTCCTGGTAATCCTGGTGTTCCAGGAGCTCCAGACTGCCCAGGTGTTCCAGGGCTACCCTTGTCTCCACGCGGACCTGCGGGTCCAATTAGTCCCATTCCAGAGTCTTTTGAGCTATATCCTCCTCCTCCAGGGGGCCCAGGACGTCCACGTTCTCCTGGAGGACCCCTCTGACCTGCGGATCCCGCCTCACCCTGCAGGATGAAACAGACGACACACTCAGTATGCTACAATATGTTGGTCAAAATAAAATAATAATTTTCATCATTTTCTGTGAGATCCTGTCATTGGTTTGTTGCCTGATTGTGTTCACCTGTTTTGTGTTAGTTCTTGATTGGTCTTCTTTTTAATGTAGTTTTTCTGTGGCACAGCGACTTTTTTTGCAGTAGCAATCCAAGCCTTGATTTCGGCGGTTCCTAGTTTTGTCTTCTTGCCAATTTTTTTTTACATTTTGGAGTGATTTGCAGCTCTACCTCTACCACGTTAATCTACATTCTATGTGACTTTTAGGCCACGCCTCGGTCTCCATAGCGTTGTAATACGTCCTTTACGTCACTTTTTTAATCAATGCATCACATGATGATTTTATGCCGCTGCACTGATGCGAATCGGTGAATCTTACCATCCCTACTGTGTATTGAAACGCGCGACACACACACACAAATACATACACAAACATATATACACACCTTCTGTCCATGTTGACCAGGTTCTCCTGGAAGACCTGCTGCTCCCTTTCAGATTCAGACGAGAGAAAATCATCAGTTTGAATCTTTAGGATGCGTTGTAGACAAGAGCAGCTACTTAACAGAGAGTAGAAACAGATTGAAAGTATGACTTACATCTTTCCCCGCTGAACCATCGCTGCCTGGTTCACCCTAAAGTACAAAATACATCCTCACGTTTATAAAACACGGTAAGAATGAGGAGTTATTTCCTAACTATCTCCAAGTACAAACCATTTGTCCTGGATGCCCGGGGGCTCCTGGAGACCCAGGCATTCCTGGTAACCCTCTCTCTCCAGCCTCTCCCTTGTCACCTTTAATACCCTGCATGTCAACACAAGGAGAGTCAGTTGGATCTTTGTAGAACCGAGTATTAAATTGTTATCATGCGGGCCTATTATTAGCACGTTGGCTTGATCGCTCACCGTGCCAGGAGCTCCAGCTTGACCTGGTGGACCTGGGGGGCCTGCGGAACCCTGCGGAGAAAATTAAACACACACTTAATAGCACATATGTTGACATTCATGCTTTTTTGGCATTAAAAAGAAAGCGAAGGAAGGCATTGTTTAAGAATTACCAGATGTCCTGGAGCACCAGGTGGTCCTTGTGGCCCTGGTGGACCAGGGTCACCCTGTGTGAATAGACCAATGTTAAAATGAATACAAATCAGTCATATAAATCATTAAAAAAAATTAAATAAGATCCTGAAACTGTTCATCGGAATTCGAAATTTAAAACCTAAATACAAGCTCAACATTGTTCTACATCTCAGTGATTACAACCCTGGACATTTCTTCTTCGGTCCTTATTTTCTATCCCAAGATAAAAATCGAACGATTGATCAGCCGGACGATTTATCAGGACCGAATATTGCAGTTTTTTATTAATCGGCATCGGCCGATTGTGCTGCATGTTAGCCCGATTATTAGACCGCGTGTGAACAATCTGCGCTTGTGTAAGAGAATAGAACTCTCCCATACCAGCAGGTGGCAATGGTCTGTATTTGGCATCCAAACAGGAAAACGGGAAAAGAAAGCTAGAACTGTGAATCTATTTAACACGCATCATTACGTAAACGCGTAACTGTGTAGCTTTTTTTCGTGAAGTTGCAAAAAATCTAAGCAAGAATGACAAGTGTGTGTACAACATACATACATGCATACAGTTAGATAGATAGATAGATAGATAGATAGATAGATAGATAGATAGATAGATAGATAGATAGATAGATAGATAGATAGATTGAGTCCAGATTTTATTTATCGAAAAGAAACTGGTCCAGGTTTGAGAGGCTTTTCATCTCGAAGTCTCTGAGAAAATTAGCGTCTCGATACCGTTGGCTTGTCAGACTGAAGTGCTGCTTCGCTCGCATTGCCGATCCACGCCCATGAATTAATTCTGCCTTTTAACGACCTCGAGTGCTTAAATCGCCCGTCATCGAGCGCTTTATTAAAACTATTATTTTAAACCTCTTAGTTTAGCTTGACGGATAGATAAAGCTGAAAATCACCTCAAGTCCTGGTCTTCCGATAGCTCCGGATGGGCCTTGAGGTCCAACATCTCCCTGTAAAATACACATTTACAGATAGATGAAATGACATAAAGTGGGATTTTGATACTGCTATATGTTGGATATTTAACCAGTTTAGTTTGTGTGTTAAAAAAAAAAAGATGACAAAATGAACTCTTTTTCTCACCTTTAGTCCTGGAAGGCCGGTATGTCCTTTTATGCCCTTGAAACCCTGCCATGAGGAAACGCACCAGATCATCAGCATGTAACATGGAGACACACACACACAGTGTGAACAAACCATCTGTCAAGTTCAAATCTAGTTTTTGAGAGATTTTATGTCCAGCTGTGACGTTCTGATCATCTGATGCTGACATTAAAAGATTCAATGTACATGAACGAAGAGGAAGAACTTCACACGTACCGGGATTCCCCTGGGGCCGATAGGGCCAGGTATACCAGACTCACCCTGGATAGATAGATAGATAGATAGATAGATAGATAGATAGATAGATAGAT
>JAAIIK010000077.1:1908018-1932466 GCA_014706435.1 Silurus glanis
ACACACACACACACACACACACACACACACACACACACAAACAAACAAGTGCAAACAAATGACAGATTCATATTTAGTTTACAGACTCCTCCCATGCTGTACAACTGTACATCTTTACTAAATGCTTCCCTGAGGAGCACGGGATATTCTCTGGAGAACACATTGCCATGTCAGCTTTCCATAGTTACAGTTTCAAAACATTACCCTGGCACCCTTACCTGCAATCCTGGAGCTCCAGGAGGTCCCGGAGGCCCCGTCGATCCCTGTGCACCCTGAAGTCCTGGACTCCCCTGGAAAACCCCGAAATAACAAGTTATTTACACGCGGAAAAGAAACAGTGAAGACAGGCGCAAATTAAGTTGATTAAATACAATTAAATAAATTGAATTATTATTATTTTTTTTATAGTTTGTTAGACCCATTTTGGGTAATACAGATGTGTATAGTCTATATATGTGTGTGTGTGTGTGTGTGTGTGTGTGTGTGTGTGTGTGTGTGTGTGTTTACATTTAATATTGAATTTACTAAAGAGTTCTATTTATTTTACCATACTTTAACAAATGTCTGCATTTTAGAAACACAAAATAGATATGGTTTTAATTGTTCGATTTCTTTATTCATAAATTAATTCATTCCTTCCATCCATCCATCCTTCATTCATTCATTCATTCATTCGTTTATTCACTCCTTCTAAATGCTGAATTGTCAGGAATTTCTCCTTTTGTTAGAGACGCTGCAGAAAAACCCCCCGCAAAAGAACCCATATCTGATGTAAAAACGTTTTCGACGACAGAAAATGGCAGCGATTTTGCTCAGCCGCAGAAAAAAAGCGTGTTTTAATACGTTCGTGTTGAAATACGGATTTTAATAGAATAGTTGCGACTTGCCTGATCTGCTTTTGGTCCTTGAGGTCCGACGGGACCGATTTTTCCTGGGCTTCCTGGAGGTCCCTAGACAAAAAAAATTCCCTGTTAGACTTGGGGGGAAAACAACATAAATAGGCAAACCAATGAAAAATAAAACACAATCGAGCAATGCATGTTTACTTGCTGTCCTGGAAATCCGGGTGGTCCTGGGAAACCCTATAAAACCGATACAAAACAGTTGAAAAGAATAGAAACGGTCATGAAAATCGATCCTGGGATTGTTTTTGAAGTGCTGATAATTGTGACTGAGAAATAGTTTAAGCAAAATTACCTGATCTCCCTTTGGTCCTATGGGTCCTGACATTCCTATTTCTCCTTTGGCACCCTGAAGCACACAAGCGTCTTTAAATAAAGCTTAAATAATTGTAGTATATATGAGCACATAAACCTGTACTGATGTGATACACCGTTTTCGGATAATGTTTTCTTACAGCTAAGCCTTGCGTTCCCTGATGACCCGGGAATCCTGGTGGGCCCTGAAAAGCACAAAGACAAATGACCAGCGTATTCTCGAGTGAAGAATTCCACAGCAGCTCTGATACTGTCCATGTCCCTACACTATATGGACACGTTTTGTGAGTCACATTATAGAACATTATAACAGGTTAATGCAAACCATATCAACATGGATCAACATAGAGTTCAAATTGTGCACTTTGGGGAAAAAAAAACAGGTGTCTCAATACTTTTGATATTAATATAAACTTCTACGACATACATTCTAAGGTATTTCTTGATCATTAAAAGGAGTCTCCAGTTCCAGTGCTTCATAAATGCCAGAAAGTGTCTTCAGGCACCAAAAAAAAAGGATTTTTATGATTTTTATTCATTTTAATTAAAACCTCCGAACTCCTAAGTAATATAGTTATATTGTAGTCGAAATGTAACAACAAATAGATAAAGAATATTAATGCTGTGGGTGGATTAAGAAGAATAAACCTGCTCAGGAAGTGCCTTAATTAGTAATAAATAGATTTTCTGGTGATACCACTATTAATCCAGCTACCAGTGGCTATTAAATGTTGTGGGATAACAAGTGACAAAGAAAAAAAACGTTCTCACCGATTCTCCTTTCTGCCCCACGGTGCCTGGGTTGCCTCGTTCTCCTTTGAGTCCCTAAAGCAGTGTATGTATATAAGACCATGTTATTCAGCTTATGGAGCAGTTTGAATCAATGACAACTCGCCTATAGTGATAAGTTTGAAGCTTGTTTCTATGGAAGCCGTTTCCGCCACTGAATAAAAAAAAAAAAAAAAAAAAAAGGTCATTGCGAATATTACGGTTATTATCAGAACTGCGAGAAAAAAAAAATCGGATTCCCGAGAAAAAAAGTCCGAATTGCGAGATATGACACTTTCTGGAAAAGCACCATGCAGTAGGAAACCACGAGATCACGGGAGGTACCGTTTTATTGTCAACAGAAATTTGTATGCGATTTTCCTGACGATAAGGTGTGGTCAATTTAACTGTTTCGCATGATAATCCTTTACAATTTGCGTATGTTATAATAGACATGGCAACCTATTATGTGCTTTGCCAGAAAGTGTCGCAAACGAGTTACAAACGCGCTCATATTCCACAATTCTGCCTTTTTTTTCTCGTTATTCTCTTTTTTTCTCGCAATTGCGAGTTCATATCGCACAATTCTGAGAAAAAAAAAAAACGTCATAATTGCCAATTTGTATCACGCAATTGTGAAAATCACCTTTTTTTTTCAGTGGTGGAAACGGGCTTCCATACTTTTCCTCCACATAAAAAAAAAAAGAAGTTTGCCTAATTTCTGGCAATTCCGACGTTATTTCTCACAAACCCGACTTTATTTCTCACAAATCTGACTTTATTTATGCTAATTCCGACATTTTTCCAATATATTCAACATTGAAGCTGGAGCAGAAGTGATACTGTAGCTCAAGCTTCCTCTTGATTGTTAAAAATTAACTCTGAATCGGCAGATAAAAAAAGTCGGAATTGCGAAAAATAAAGTCGGAATTAGGCAAACTGGTATTTTTTTTTTTTTACGTGGCGGAAACGGGCTTGTTAATAAACAGAAAAATATGGACGTCTGCAAATTATGGCATCTAGTAACATTTAGAGTCAGTCCTGAAGTAGATCTACACTTACTGAAAGACCAGGTGGTCCCATGCTGCCTGGGTATCCAGGAGTTCCAGGTGGACCCTAAAAAAAAAAAAAAAAAAAAAAAATCATAATTAATTAAGAATATATATGTATCTAGAAAACATGTAAAAACAACCAACCTATGCAAAAAAAAAAAAAGAAAAGGAAAGAAAAGGAAAAAAAGAAAGGAAATTTGTCCTACCTGTTCTCCTTTCTGTCCAGGATGTCCCGGTTGTCCTCTCTCACCTTGCTGACCCTATAATTAATGAAAAATCATATGCAATCAAATATTACATAGGAATCAATTCTCAATGAAGTCGAGAACAAAATATTTTTAATCCCACACGCCACGACCGAATCCTGACACAATCTCGTTATTTACTTCCTGGTAATGGGGCGGATGAATTATTGATCCCCCAACAAACAAATGACACCAAGATATTACTTTTATTTTCAAAGGAAGCCAAAACGCAGCAAAACGGACCGAATATCAGGCGCGGTTATCAGTTAAACGTCTTACGTGCTACGACTTAAGCGGAAATATGACAACATGAGGCTCGTAAGTGCTTATAATCAGCTCCGAACCGAAGCTGCGGTGAAGTTAAAAAAAGACGCGGGCTGGTTTGTAAATAAAGTAATAAAGCGGCACTGGTTATCGATCGAAACGGGTTCATCTTACGGCCGTATGCAATACCAGAATCTATTCATTAAGAAGGTGTAAAAAAAAAAAAAGCAAACAAACAAAAAAACATCAGCTGCGATTCTTGACATTTTACAGTTCGTCTAAAAGCAGTTGACGAGATCGTAAAAATCATAGTACTTTGCATTTGAAGACTTTTTACTCAAGTGAAAGTTTAAAGGGAGTTTTTTTTCTGGAGTAATATCTCGACTTTAACTCAATTTCTTGTACTTCGTCCATCACTGGTCTTAAAACCCAAATCTCGGCTAATATAAGGATTCGGAGATCGCTAGCTACCCGATCAGCGTCATGTTTTTCATGAACACACCCGTTTCTCTTTTCCGGATGTTGAATACGGACACTGCAGGAAGTGAAAACTGAACAGGAATGAAAGCTAATGGCTTTTGGAGAGAGTAAAGAACACTTACAGGTAGTCCCGGGGGGCCTTGAGGACCAGGGAAACCAATATTACCCTATAAAAGGAGACATGATTAGAAAGAAGAGTATTAAAAAAACCACACTGAATTAAAATAATAATAATAATAATTGAACGTGAAAAAACTGAGACTGAAATATCTCACACATTATGCCTTACTCAAGTGTCCATACTTGTGTTCTTGGTACGTTGCAGTTTTAAATTGAAACACAAGAGGGCTCTGTAGCCTCACTGCAAAAACCCAATGGCTGTTTCTTTCGATTTTTTTTCTTTTCTTTATATACTTCCCAATAGAAAAGAGGGAAAGTGAAACAAACTGGCCTGCGTAAACAAGCGGAGTGCGCTGGGACTAAATGTTAATGCCTAAATCGAGGCATGAAGAGCACTCCAGCGTCCGCTCCACTTCTAAAACGAGAACGTTTTCGCTCGGTTACCACACGCGTCCCCGCCATCTGGTCTTCGACGAGCGTGGAGAAGACGGAGGAATAGTCAATATTTTGAAAGCGAGAGAAAGACGAAAGTATAACAAGGAAAGAAACGAAATCACAGACTTACCGCGGATCCAGGAAGACCAGCAGGACCTCTTTCACCCCTGTCCCCCTGGAAGACAAGAAATTATCACAAATATAAACAATACATATACGATACAATCACTAGAGAAATCCAATCCACCTGCCGCTAATGTTCACATGTAGCGGGATTAGGATTCAGAGGTGCCGAGAAAACAGTGGGCATGAATCGTAGAATAAGATTAGCTAAAAAGATTATACAAAAAGACTAGCTATGTCAGAGCGTAGGCTCAATCTTCCACTCCTCTTAACCTTCTGACTAGAAATCCTGTGGCTAAGCGAACCTAACACGGTTGAGTGGCCTCCCTCAATAAAACGCTCACCGTCCCTTTGTTGAGCTTGCTCTTAGCTTGATGTTAGCCGAATCACTGCATTACCCCCACACCTTCGCTGTACATCCCATGCTTCTTCATTATGATAAAAGGGTAAACCTCTGGCTTTAAACCCTTATCTTAGCTAACAGCATTTGTTTGGCAGAATGCTAACAGCTCTGGGGCTGTTGTCGCTAAACACGCTTTCTCTGCGCCAGGTAACGTGCGTTTGCTGCGACATGACCATTACATGCTAACTCTACAGGGATGTAAGATACAAGTTAACAATGTGATGCGTTCCAATTCAAAAAAGTGTGCCTCGGATACAAGTTGGTATTTGAATCGTTTTTAACATATTTGCATCAGTAAAAAAAATTATTTATTTACATCGAATTATTAGCAGATGCGCTGCACTTTTATGACCTAGAAAGCGACCAATCATTTGCGACCAATATTTGATATGTAGATCGTTTTCTGCTCGTTTATCACAACACTACGGACACTACGGAGGCGTGTCCTGAGAGTCACATAGAATCCAGATTAACATGGCAGAGGTAGAGCTGTAACTTCCTGGAGACAGAACAGGAAAAGAACGACTGCTTTTTATTTAATGTGTTTTCTTTGTTTGTGAAAGGGGCCATGAGTTAGGAGTCAGAAGGCACTTGAAGCAAACTGATGATTTGCTTTCTGTCTGAAGCGATAAGAAGTGAACTATCTGTATGTTAAATTGCAAAGAATAATATTTTTTTCAATGCATTGTGTTGCATCGAATTGAAATCCGATCCCACAGCATAGTAACACGGGGTGAACGCATCAAATCGTATTGGTAGCTGCTTCATATGTATCGTTAAGGCCTCAGTTTCCGAGTTAGCAATCTCCTCTCTGGAGACCCAAGCTCTGTGGTTCATCCCATGTTGGATTACAAGCATCATGTCATTATGGAGTTCCCTTGTGGTCTTCTGTCATTGTCTTGCATTAGCCATCTTTTTACTGGAACAATCACTCTGTGGAGGAGCTGATTTAAACTTCGGTCTTGTCAGCGAGAGACCGAAGCCAGGACACAGGGCTGCGCTCAGGCAATCTATTTTATGGTCATGCCAATTGTGGATGGCACACCCTCCATTGCCAGACACATATGTGCTATAGTTGGTCTTTGAGCCTGTGGCCAAAGGGTTACTGTAGGGAAGAACACAGGTCTCAAAAACTAGAAACCAGCACAGCCAAATGCACTGCCCCTCAGAACACCCTCAAGTTTAACACACTCCTCCAATAAGACAATCAACAGATGGTTCAGGACAAGGGTTCTGCTTATATTTTCTAGTTCAATAAAAGGACATTGGTTTTCACCACATTTGAGGGAACTCAGTTGAACACTGGACTTAGTGAATTGGTTCCTACAATTGACTGTTCTATATTATTTCTGCCTTGCAACTGCACACCTGGTTCAGATCAGTTATCCTCCATAGTAGAGCCCATAATTTGCTTTCTGAGGTTTGCCCTCTAAATCCTACCCGTCTGTAGGACATCGGTTAAGCAGGTCTGTCCGGAATCACATCATGCTGCTCTGTCTCCTACAAAAAAGCTGGTTGTACTGAAGCGGGCCATCCAGTTTATCAGCAGAAATGCAGATTCATTGAGAAGACCTACCCGCCCTGTCCCTTTAAAGTGAGGACAGACATTATCATACTTGCCAGTACAATTCGGGCAGGCCACTATGTGCAATCCAACTCCTGCAGAATGGCATCTGCACCCAGAAGCGATGTCCCAGAAATGGGAAGTTTGGCAAGGCATATGTGGACCTCTTCCCAGATGCCAAATCGATTCACTATTGAGTGTGTTTATCTCTGGCGCAGCTGAACAATCTGCCAGGTCAGGAGTCTCAACTGGCCTCTGTGAATCCTATATCCATTTTCTGCCTCTTCCACTCATTGAGCAAAGTTGTTGTCTGCTAAGCCGTCCTGGTTGTGATCAAAACATGACCCACAATGCCTTGTTTTGTTTAACTAGTGGATAAGATGCCATGAGTACATCTGCTGTCTAAAATAGACCAATGGGCACCTTCGACCAAATTAACTGCCCCTTTTGGGAGTAAATAGCAGGTAGATGATTGTGACCCTGAGTTCAAGGGATCTTTGCTGCTCTATCTGCAGGAACTGCTATAAAATGAATTGTCCAAAACTACATAAGAATTGTGGCCTTTTCAGCAAATAAAAACACTATTGATGGTGTTTCGGTTTCACCATTGATGGTGGCGTCTCAAATAGTTAGGGGTTTAACTACATTTAGTTAGGGGTTCAACTACATACGTGAACGTGTTAACCAGTCAACATCAATGGCTAGAGGAGGAGCAGAAGTTCTTGCAAACCCTCCCTCATCATTTAAATCACATGTATGTAATTTGCTGTAAATGATCTTGTAATAAATGGAAAGCAAATTATATTTGTCTCCTCCCCTTTTTTTGCTGATCCGAAAAATTATCCGAACTGTGAGATTTGTGATCCGTTGCACCACCAGAAATAGTTGTCAGAAAGGAGCAAGTCCTCATACACGAATTTGCGGCTTATGCAAGTTTTAAACAACCGTGGCTTCAGAAACAGTGTGAATGAAACTGTGAATTTAAACTCTAATGCATTTTCTTGTTGTTGGGCTGAAAGAGACCAAATTGGAAATAAAAATAAAAATAGAACATAGGCACATGTTTCACTTTAATAGATGATGGTTTCAATTATTTACTGAAACCATGCAGTGAAACTGTGCCAGAGGTAAAAAAAAAAAAAAAAAAAAAGTAACTAATAAAATGTACTTTATTGTAATTGAGTAGTTTTTTTGTGTACTTCTACTTTATAAAGTAGTTTTTAAAATCTGTAATTTTTACTTTTACTTAATTAAGTTTAGTTTGAAGTATTGTACATAACTACATATTAAATAATATCCATTAATAAGTAAAAAAAAATCAAAAACAAATAAAAGTTCGCAAAACTGAAAAGAAAGAAAGATGGAGACGGACAAGGCAGACGCCGGCGATGGAGACCGAGCTTGAAGCGAAACGCAGACGAATCGAATGTTGTTCTGAGCATGTGCTCGCTGTCTGATTTCTAAATCTGCACTCGCATTTTTTTTATTATATTAAACGATTTTATTTTTACTGCATATTTCACATTACACAATGAAGTAATTGACCGGTGCGTTTTTTTTTTTGCCATTTAACTTTCATTTACAAGTGTTTCTTAATTTAAAACCAACTAGTTTGACATTTATATCCCCTTGTCCTTTCCTGCTGTTAATAAAAGTAACAGTAAAAGTACATTTTAAATGAGCTACTTTTTACTTTTACCTCAGTACATTTTAAAACCCGTAACTTTACTTGTACTTAAGTAAAATTTCATTGAAGCAATAGTAATTTTTTTTTTAAATATATTTTATTTTCAGCTCTTTCTTTCGACTATCAGTTGAAAATTCTCAGTGCCTTTTGTTTTTTTATTACACGGTAGTTGAAGAAATAAAACCAACCACTAGGTTATGATTTGTTAGCTAGGAGATAAAAACGATCTGACCCACCCGATCCGACAACTGTAAATAGCCATTGTAGAAAAAAAAAAATAAATAAAATTTGGTGGTAGCCAATGTGGTTTCTGAAAATGGCAGATGTTCTTGTGTGGAAACGAATTAGACTTATAACATTTAAAACAAAGGCAAAATCTCCATTATATCAGACTCCACCTATGATATACTATTAATAGATATTAGTAGATAAACTACTAATAAAAATGAATTATATTAATAGAATAAATTTAGTCAATCATCTGTAAAATATACTAATGATTAAAAGTTCTCTCACCGGATCTCCTTTAATCCCGGGCTGCCCGGGGATCCCCGGTGATCCTGGAACACCTGGGCAAGGGCTGTTATTGATGTTCTAGAACAGAATACACAAACACAAGGTGGCATAAAGATGTACGGAAGCAAGCCTGATGAAAGATGATTCTTTTACTGTTTTAAGTGTTTGGGGTACACTTACAGGTCTCTGTGGTTCTTCTTCCTGATGCCTCTCAAGACACTGAATGAAAAAAATTGAATCAGGTAATACATTCCAAGCTCATTTGCATGGCATCCATAAATAAAACGAACCGGCACAACAGTACATCAAGGCCTGTGTGACTAAAAGCTAATATGAATGTTTACTTTGCAGTCAGTTGCCAATAAAAGAAGCTTCATATTTTGATCTGTGGCTGTGATTACGCAGGATATTGCACCTTGGACGAATATAATGCCAGAACGAAATGTATCCCGTATAGTCTTTTAAGGACAAAAAAAAATGTGCATGTTTTATAGATCGACAAATACAGACTTCATGGGGTTTACAAGTCCATGTATGCAATAAAGCTGGGAAATGTTACGGAGCAGTGGCGAGAACAAAAGTGCAGTAAAAAAGCGGCGCGCTCACCTTCTCGCATCCGTCCGAAGAAATAACACCGGGTTTGCCGTGGTCTCTCTTGTCAGGTTTAGTGTCGGGAACACCGGGCACGCCTGGCAGGCCTTTGGAACAGTCGCTGCAGTCCGTCTAGGGCACAGCACACACATGACAGACACACGACTACAGACAGGTACTTTGCTATTTCGGAACTTACAGCATACAGAGGTATTTTGTGAAGAAAAAAAAGGGTCTAGTGTGGCGCCGTGGCCCAGCCCACGGGAGTATTTTATTCATTACACAGTTCAGCAAGCGTGAACAGAAAAACCAAATAAAACGCACCCATATATTAGCTTTGAGACCCAAAGAATCTCTAGTACCGCCGAGCGTGACGAATAGATCGAGCCGAAGTTTAAGATGTGCAAACATTATTGGCGTTAATGCACGAGTGACCGGTGACCCCGTGACATCGGATGAATAATTACTTTTGGTCACTGAAGTTTCCGCCTCCTGAGAGCAAAATGCAATTAAGCTACCAAAATACTGAGAAAAAAAAAAGCAACCCTTTTTAATGCATTTATTAGACCACAGATTTTCAAACGGGTTGCTCGGAATATGTTGATTAATCTCCTGTAGCGGCATGTCTGGGCAGAGAGTCCTGGCTGTATTTTCATTGACAGGTTTATTAATACTATAATACACTGTGTTATTACAGCACCTGTTAAACAGCGAGTCTTTCATGTTTTTTTGAAACGCATGCATTTTCCTTTTTTGGTTTTATGCAGCAAACTAGGTAAAAGGCAAAAACCACACAAGACTTAGACTGTGAATGAGTGGAAGAAAGTGCCGTTGAGTGATGAGATTATATTTGACATGTTTTTGCTCTAACTGAACAGCTTATATAAAACGGACAACAGGAGAGAAGATGTTAGCAGACTGCTTCAAAGCCACAGTCAAACATGGAGGTGGAAGATAAAAAGGTTTGTTTGTTTTTTTTTTTTTCGGTGCAGAGAAGTTTGAAGACTTTTTCTGGAAAGTGAAAGAAACCAACATGGCAACCGTACTTCAACATCGTGCAATTCCATCTGCAATGGGAGCAAACAGTCCTCTGGAGTGTTACCTATCATAACTATATGTGATATCTATCATATCTATCATGCCCAGACACTGCACCAAAATCCTAATGAACCGCTAATGAACTGGATCGCAAGAAAGAAATCTCCAAATAGCAAAGAACACATTTGACAATAAGGCAGGCAAAGTATTTCAGCTGGATGTTTTTGTAGAAATGAACGGTCCAGAGTGTTTAAAGCTGGTATTCATGCTAAAGGAGGATTATTTAATAAAAATAGACTGTAACATATCTACATTTATCTTGGTTTGGTCAATCTTTATAACATTACATCACCTAGTCTGTTGCAAAGACACAAAAGAACCATGTATGTGTCTCTCAAAAATGATTAATGACTAGGTGTTTCAAGATATTTTCACTGGCACTGTATTTCTAGAGTAAGAGATCAGCACTGGACAGGGGCAGAGTTAAAGCTCTATATAATGTAATAGTAAATACATTAAAATAAATGTGACATTATTATTATATTATTTATTTAAATATAAGAGCAGAATAAAAATGAAATAATATGACATAAGTGATAATTTGCCATTCCAAAATGTCATTTAAATCTAAATTAAATATTTAAAAAAATATATTTCTTTAGAACATTACAAAGATTAATTATTTATGTGCAAATGTGTTAAGAGGCTTGCTCAAGGGCCAGACAGTGGCGGCATGCTGGAGCTAGTATTTGAACCCATGACCTTCCGAAGTATCAACATCAATCACTTGCCAATCAGTGCCAAAATTCTACATTTTTATTTTAAATTCTTTATATAATCTACCGTACACTGGTACATATTAATAACCTTGCGACATCATCTTCTCTACTTACAAAGCCACATTCTTATCTCATTCCATTTATTCTAAACCAAAGCGGACAGCAATGCGAATGCATTTGCTTCCACTGAAATCCAAAACGTAGTCTGTGTTTTTATCGTTGCATATTTACGCGAATAAAAAGAACCCTTCATCAGCGTGCAGTTCAAAATCACTCATCTCTACAATAGATACTCTGAAAGTTCAGCTCTTTCAAAACACAGAGTCCCAAGTGTTACGACGGCGAAGAGAAAAGAGTGGGCATGATGGACATACTGATTGCTGAACTTTATGTCAGCGCTGAGAATGTTTGTGGGCACAGGAACTGACTTAAAAAAAAAAAAAATGTCCTTATAGCGACACTTACCTTTTTGTTATTGGGAGACTCAATATCGATCGGAATCTAGGAGATGGAAGGGAATCAAAAAAGAATATTCAGGAAGATTTCAATACATTTGTGCTGCATTTCTATTAAGTGCAGTCCAAACTGTTACTGAACAATGACTGTTATTTCAGTTATGAAGCTCAATGAAGGTTCAATCATAATAAATAAATGTTCAGTAGCGTTTTGGAGTGCACTTTATAAACGTATTGTAATTATCATTGAAATGCAAAACGAAGCATTATACATTATACACAAACCTTTGTTTCATAACACACACAGCAGTACAGGAGGTCATACATCTGCTTGAAGTTACATCATATTCAAACGTCTACAACACATCTGTATATTGTATAGTCCCATTTAAACAATAGATTTTTCTCAATTCTTTTTTTCACATTTACAGTGTTTCACAGCCATTGTTTTTTGTAAAAAATATAAGTAAAGATACTACTATTATTAATAATAATTGAAAAAAAATATTTTTAGATTAGTTTGCACCAAGCGCGAGTTCAATCGTTTTTTAAAGCTTGAATTTTTACTACAGTACAACTAGTTTTTTCTATTAAAACCACATTAAAACATTTCTTTCCTGCTTCATAATATCTGAACGTGCTTGTTAGTTACATAGGGACAAAAATATCAGGACACCTGATTTTTCCAGCCATATGTGGTTCTTCTCCAATGTGTTACCCCAAAGTTGAAGGCCCACAACTGTATAAGATGCCTTTCAGTATTGAAGATAACATTTTTTCCTTCAATTGAACTACGAGAGCCAAACCCGATCCAGAATGGCGTGAAGATACGTGTTCCACGGGGGGGGATTCGGGTTGTTTTAGAACTCCGTGAAAGGTCTTGAGTGGCCTACATCCGAATTGTTTGCGGATTTTTATCTCTTTATATTGTGTTCATTTCTTGGGCATTTCTTGTATAGTAAGAACAAAAAGAGGTAGTCTGGTACACTTTTTTTTTTTACTCTGAGAGCTTTTTTTTCTATTCACTTTGGCCGAAGCACTCAGATGTATAGAAACATGAGTAATTAAATTCTTTTCGAGAGCAGGAACGTCTTTAATCCGAACAATGAACCATTTTGATGCCTGCCATTCAGCACCTGAAATGGAGTTGAATCGCACCCCAGATCTCCCAACCTCACCTCCATCAATATCTGATTTCACTAACTAGGTGAATCATCCCAAATCTCCGCAGGCACCCTCCGGCTCCAGCTCATCCCAGATGAGTGGGAGGGAATTATTGGAGCAAATAGGGACCCGATGTGGAATGAAATGTTAAACAAAAAGAGCCCAAACTTTTGACCCAAATTGTTTGCAAATTTTCTTTATTTTGTGTTCATCGGTTAAATAAGATAATTCAAGGACATTTCCTTTACAGTGAGAACAAGAGGTATAGTCTGATACCCTTTTTTTTTAAATTCACCTTGGTTGAATCACTGAGGTGTATGGAAACATAGGTAATTAAAGTCTTTTAAAGAGCAGAAGGTCTTTAGTCCAATCAATGATCTATTTTGATGCCTGCACAAGTACAAGGCCGTGAATGCACCTGTAAGCCTATGGGAAGTAAGTTAGACCCTACAGTATAATGACTATAATAGCAATCATTTAGAAGAAAAAAAACAGCTCTAAAACACTGTGTTCCATACAGAGAGGTGTTGCAATTCTTTTTGTATAATGAGTGTTCTATAAAAACGCATCAATTATCGTAAGCTTTTAACCTGCAGCCTCGACTCGGTGCGGTACAGCACCGGAAAGGATTTGGCACCGCAAGCCTACGGGTGTGAAAAATAAAGCAGGTGTCGGCAGTCACTAAGCAGATGTGAAGTTCATATTTCTCCTGTCACTACTGGGTGGTCTGAAACGCCGAACCCGACTCTCTGGAGTGCTTTACTCCTGAGCGCTTGGCGAACTTTGCACTCCCGCGATATCTATCCAACCGACTTGTTCCGCGCGAAACTGCTGTAATCAGCAGGGGTTGTAATTTGTGCTTCTGAAGCAATTTGCACTAACTTTTGATTATAACCGTGCGCAATTACAGGATCTTACAAAGACGTCATAATTACGACGTCTTCCGAAGGTTGTTCTACATATTCCAGTTACACTAGCGGGTTTGATATTTAGCTATTTATAGTGGGTTTTATCATGATTTCGAGTGATCGTTCGTAGCAAACTCGGGGGTTTTTCATTCGTATTTGTTTCTTCGGTGGTTAAATTAATATGTTATAATATTAATGTGATTGAACTATTAAGAGGACGGACATTTATGCAGTTTAATTGTTGACCTGGTGGTTAGAATCTGGAAATTTTAGAAATGGAGCAGGACTTAGAGGCAGGATTTCTGCCACCGACAGAATTATTTCATGGCAAATACTAGACAAGCAAAAGAAGTCCTATGGTCAGCTAAAATATAAAAAAAAGACCAAGGCAAAAAGGACAGGTAGGTAGACACTAAAGTGGACGCTACAGTAAGTGCTGCACTAAATGAAATTTAATACCTTTTTTACTGCACATCAGTTACCCTAATAGCCACCCTCGCTGCAAGTCAACAACAACAACAAAAAATGGAGTTAATGCCGAAAGAACGAGGCCAGCATCGGTTTTCCTAATGAAAATGGCGCAATTGAGACCGTTCAAGTTGTGCCGAGCTAAAACGCTCGCAATTGCTTACCGTTTTCTTTCTCGAAAAAAAAAAAAAAAAAAACCTATAAAAAAATATACGGTGCGATGTTATTGTCCTCGAGATGCTGCACTAGTGAACTCTGTCTCTCCACATCATTAATCCCGCTAATAGCTCGTATAAAGCCAAGCCTGCTCCAGATCCAAAGCAACCCTGTGTTTCAAATTTTTAACACACTCTCAATGACTTCCCCTTGCCACTTCATAACGGGGCGAAGAAAAAAAAAAATTTTAGCTTAAGAAGGGTTTAAATACTTTATTAGCTCAAGTGATTTAATTATTAGCTCAGGAGACTCGAGTCAACAACACCGCAAGAGTCGAAGAGAAGGACTCGCCCAGGAGGCGCTGCAACTTGAAGCCATAATGTGTAACGGTGGATTCAGGCGTTTATAACTAGAATGAAATGCTTTGCAATATACAACAGTTGATTTTGTACCTTATTTAAGGAAACATCTCTAAGTGATTGGTAACATTGCAAAGCACGTTAGAGATCTAGCAGTAGGTCCAATGGGGTTAAATAAAACTAGATCAAATTACAAAAATTCTCCACACCATGCCGTTTTGTGCTAAAATTCAAGGAAAAAGGAGGAAGAGGAAGATCATAAGGGTGTGATAAAAAAAACAACGACTCCAGAATGGAACCCAAGGCAGATGTCAACCAACCAGATTCTTGAGAATTTATGTGAAATTACTCCATGAGCTCCTCCCACTATTCAGTTACTCACTGGTTGGCCGGGCGGACCCGGTTTCCCTGGTAAGCCATCATTGCCAGGGTCACCCTGCAAAAAGGAACTGAGGTTGAATTTAGCCTTCAGCCAGGCTCTGGACACCTCCATCTCCAGCGTGGTATGGAAAATGTAGCCGAAAGATCCGGGACCTGGTTTGTGTTTCCAGTGCGTAGGCTACTGTTTAGGTTTAGCTTGCAATCTGACTTGCTTTAAGTTTTAGATCTTCTCAATCAAGCTTGGAAAATCAACACAACACCAAGTTAAAGACCAAGCTTTGCCCACAGTGAAGCCTTGCTGAGACACTACTTTTCCCACAGTCTAATTAGCATTTTTTTTTTTTTTTTTTAAATAAATGATATAAAAATGCTACTTCAAAATCAAATTAGAATTTACAAGCAATTCTTCTTGGGAATGACTACAGTCTATAGGAGGGGCACCCCAACAAGAGATTTCCAGAGTATTCCAGAACTTCACAGTGAGCTTGGCATGGTTTTTAAATAAAAAAATTAAAAAATATATATACATATCAATACAAACATTACTTTTAATTGGATCAAGATTACGTTTAAACATTACTTTTTTTTAAAATGAAAACTATTAAAATTCATATTTAAAAAATACATTTTACTTCTACTTTACATTACGGTTTAAGATATATCCGAGCCGACATTCCCAGGCCCCCTTCCAAGTGTTAGTGCAACTTCAACATATAGGCAGGGCAGTTTAACACGACTTTAAGGATTAATTCAGCAGCATTAACAAAAGCAGCTACATTAAAAGCTACATTTAAACTTAATTATAATTTAATGAAGTATTTAATGAAGTATATTTACATTATTTGATTTGTCTAGTTTATAGAACAGTGGTTTAAATTTCACTTGGTTCATTATAAATATGAAATATTATTTTTTTTTTACTTTTGCCAAAGGCCACAGCTTCCCATGCACGCCGCCTTCCACCATAAAAAAAAGCCACATACTAAGACAATGCGAGATAGCAAAGACAGCAGAGGACACAGAAGCTCACAGAGACACAGGTTTGAATCCCATACCAAAGACCGATGTTTCACAAGAGAGATCCACAACCACACTGTTAAGCACTTACCTGTGGTCCTGGGAACCCTGTAAATCCTTGGGGCCCTGGAGGTCCTGGTGGACCCGGAGGTCCTGGAGGCCCCTGATGAAGCACATCCAATAGGAGCAGGGTTAAGATTAGCACAATATATTAATACAACAAAACAGTAAGTTTAAAAGTTCATTACAAAGATTCAAGCAGTTGTTAGAAAACAATCAATCAAAGTGGCAATCAATTATTTTTTATTTGCAGTTTCCTGGTGAAGGTCGAGCTGGAAGCAGGTTGAAAGGGTCAGCCTGGATTTCTCCATTCCTGGCTCTGAAATTACATTTTTCCAGGGGGATCATTTGATGTTTTAGGTCAACTATGAGAAAGCTATCTTCTCTCTCAATTTTGCTTTGGTTCAAGGTCTCCAACTAGTGGGGCATATTTGATTCAAATCCACTACATGAACTGTGGAGTTCTTTAACCTATCAAGATGAGGAATCCCAGCAATTCCAAGGAGGAACTTCATGTCTAACGCTGCTCTTATTCTTTTAGTCATAACCCACAGTTCCTGACCTCAAGTAAAGATTAAGACAAGGAAGCCAAACAGAGATCCTCGTGGTCACATTCCAGTTCCATCCTAAAAAAAACCCCGGTCTTCAACCCATAGTGCTGCACTGCAAAAATTGAGCATTAAAAGTAGGCCATGGAGCAATGGGAGAACATGGACTGGTCTGATGAATCACATCAAGATGACACCAGGATGCACTATGGGAAAAAGGCAAGCTAGTGTGACGATTTGAACAATGTTCTGGTGAAGAACCTTGGATATTGGTATTCACATGGATGTTACTTTCATACGTTCCACCTACTGCAGACCAAGAACCCCCACCCCATCCCCCATCCCACAATTGACAAAAAAGGGGCAATGGTCTCTTTCAGCAGAACATCCTAGTATACTCTAGAATTTTGAGACACAACTTACAGAACCTCAAGTATCTGCTTCTAACATTTTGTTGCAAGATACAAAAAAAACACACTTTCCTGTTTTATGGCATAAGGGGGACATGCACAATGTTACCCAGGCAAATAGCAGTTAGGAGCTGAGTTTAATGACCAGTGCATTTATTAACTGAGAGCTAAAGGGTCAAACCTGAGGACCAGGCTGCCACGAGGTCCCGCCATGACCACCAGGGACACCCTGTGAAACAAAAACAACAGAATTCCGTCCGACAGAAGTCACATGACCGTAAAATGACCTTGATCAATATATTCAGACTTACACCTCAAGCACACACATAAGGGTGCATGTGAGTAATACGTTTTATGTGCTTTAAAAAAAAATTGCAGCCATTTCCAGAATTATTGGCACCTTTAAGGAAATGACGATTCATTTGTTAATATGAACCCCTTGTGGTTTAGCTTGTTCTCCTAAACATATTTTTACAAGAGGTGTGCACGACTAACACCCTTACAATAGAGATTTGTTTTAAAAAGTAGAACACTAACGCATTTCCTGTCTAACAAAGCTGGAGACATTTTAAGGGGACTCCCATTAGGGGTCGCCACAGCGGACCAGCCGCATGTTTGATTTGGCACATGTTTTTACGCTGGATGCCCTTCCTAACGCAACCCTCCCCATTTATCCGGGCTTGGGACCGGCACTAAGAGTGGCTGGGGTTGGTTCCCTGACCGGGGGATCGAACCCGGGCCGCAGCGGTGAGAGCGCCGCATCCTAACCACTAGACCACCAGGGAACCCACAACATGCAGTGCATTCCACCACCTAAAAATGTACAAATTTTTTCAATTGTAAAAAAGCAAAATTACTGTAAAGCTGGTTATAAATATTGAAAAATTAATCTATTTTAATGTAATAACAGAGCCCCACCAGCTTGTCTTTATATTTGACTCTAACAGCATGACCCCTTGCAGACTGCTTTGAAGGGTGACAATAATTCTGTAGTTGAAGCTGCATTGAAAAAACGTTCCTATCACAAATCAGTAAAAAAAAATCAACGCTGTGATGGTACGTACAGGTTTTCCAGGTTGTGGAATCGAATAAGGCACACAATTGCACTCTCCTGCTTCGCCCTACGAAACACATAACACACAGCGTTGGTGAGATTGACCAACATCCGATTCGCATGGGTGCATCGATAAACAATGTGACGCATCGATTATAAAAGTGTGCGTTGAAGTTGCCAGTTGTATCACAATGCATCGTTTGGACCAAATTTGCTAAACAATTTATTTACATACTCATCATATACTTCTCTTCTTTATAAATTGAGCATCGTTTACAAACAACAACTTGGATGTAGATCGATTTCTCGTCGCTAAACCGTTTTTTCGGGCGCGTCCTCTCAGCACCACCGCTGCTACGTGAACGTGACGTATCGCAACACTACTAAGACCGAGGCGTGTCCTGAGAGTCACAGATTAACATGGCAGAGGTAGAGCTGCAGCTTTCTGGAGACAGAATAGGAAAAGAACGTCTGGTTTTATTTAATCTTTATTTATTTATGTGCCATGTTTTAGAAGTCAAAAGGCACTTGAGAAAACTGAATCTTAAAACTGTGAATAGCATCAGCTATTATGGTCAATTGATTGAAATATATTTAATCACGTGACAATCACTAATAATAAACATACATTTGCATAAAGCAGTTTATTATTAGTGAAACCGAACTTACCATAAATCCTCAACATGTAGACTAAATATTCTTGCAAACGTTTAAAAGTAATGATGGTTATCAGGACTCAAAACTAAACTTTTGCTATGTTTCCACACGGACGGTTTTAGTTGCCGGATCGGTTTAGTTGTTTAGTTTTTTTTTTTAAATATCTGAGTAAAAACAGGACGTCGGGAATGTTGCTGGGGAAGTTTTAACTTCCGGTTTAAAGTCCAGCTACCACCTCCATATCATGATCGGAACTCGAGAAAGATCCCAGACTGCTATTAATACGACGTCTGTTCATTAGCATGGACAATACACACCCGAATTATGTCACAGAGTATCACATGATGTCAGGTAGTTTTTCTTTAACGAATAAATGAACACGCCAGTGCACCCGATGAGTCCCTCGTTTTACGGATTCGCTTTCACTGAAAGTTCTTTGTCACATTTCACAGCTGACACCTAATTAATAAACCCATTCCTGCTTTCAGTGGTGCTTGAATAATCAGTTTCTTCTAGATGGATCACATGTGCACCTTGACAGTCGATGAAGAAACACACACACACATTCACACACACAAACACAAACTGCTTTTGGTTTGAAGGACCTCAAAATCCCCTCCTCAGCCCACTGAGCCGGAGTCTTACCTTGTCACCCTTAGGTCCGATGGCTCCCTGAAAGACAGGACACACACACACACACACACACACACACACACACACACACACCTCAGTTTTAGTCTACTATTGTGTTTTAAAGCTCCTGGCCCTGTGAGATGAGTGCAGATAAGGAACGAGAGGGGACAGCTGATGAGATGAAAGAAGACAGCGCCCTGATATGGATCCATGCGGCGTTCGTGACAACCCCGCCCGTATTCCCCCCCCCCCCCCAAAATCCATTCCTGCACTGCCTGGTAATTAACATCTGACGCCGTGAAAGCAGGCAGCGTCGCCTTTGTTTCTTTAATGAGAAGCGCTTTGCCAAGACAATAAATTGTCCATCCTTTTGTCCCCACAGCTGACAAGATCACATCCGATGCCAAGCGCATGCAGCGTAATTTTGATGAGCTTGTATGAGTTACAGGAGGCTCGAATATCAAGAGCAGTTTTAATTTCATCAGCTATTAAAAAAAAGAAAAAAAAACTGCCCCTCCGAGTTATTTGGCCTTTTGGCATTCCACAAGCCTTATTTAGCAGTTGTTTATGGGCGCTGTCAGGACCCGTGCAATTCCTTTTAGTCTGCTTCTCTCCGTGTAAGCATCTTGTTTAACAAAAAAAATGAAATTGAGCTGCCAGATACAGCTTAGTCACTTGACCGTGAGTAAACTTCGACTATAAATTGACAAATAAAGCTCTGCGACCAAACCCTGACTACTTCCGAACGCTACAAGAGACACGATGTTGAAAAAAAATGTAAAAAGGCTGAAGTGGATAGAAAAAGTCTGTGCAAAGAAATCACGATAAATGAAGCATGCCACACCCCTTTCTGTGACCTTAAACATTAAAAAAGGGAAGAATTTAATATTTTTTTTTTTTTTATAATAATAATAAAATGCATTAACACACAACTCAATATCATTCAATCAATAACAACATCATCAATAGTGAATTACAATTACCTCACGCACACTATTAAGGACTTGAAGGGTTACGTTCAAGGGCCCAGCAAATTGCACCTTTAGTGCTGCTGGGATTTGAACTCGCAACCTTCTGATTCCAAGCTCCAATTTCCCCAATATCAGCTCTTACTTTTTAAATTAGCATTAGTACATCGTCAGCTACTCCTTTTGGCACCCTTGGTAAATATGAGCGGTGGAAGCTGTGACATTTTTGTTCTCTGCTCTCATGGATACCACGTGGTTTTAACATTTCAGTCAGCGTTCCCGGTTGACTGGAACATTCGAATTATTTCCCTGAACATTTTTTAATGCTTTTGCTACTTGTTTCCTTTTACCACTTCCAATTTTCTGAAGCTCAACAAGGTTCCCTCTATTTTGATGAATGACAAAAAGGAATTTAGCCTGTGTGTTACAGTATGTCATTAATTCCCCTATATTTACCAAAAATAAATAAAAAAAATGTTAGACCCTATTTGGTAATACAGATGTGTATATAAATGTGTGTGTTTTACATTTGATATTTACATTTTCTAAAAATATGTTCTACTTCACTGTTCTACTTATTTCAGCATTACATTAACAAATGTCCTCATTCCTTCCAGCCTTCATTCATTCATTCATTCATTCATTCCTTCATTCACTCATTCATTCATTCACTCCCTTGATATTGTCAGGATTTTCTCCTTTTAATTCTGGAAAATGTAGGAACTCTAGTTTCTTTTTTTTTATACCCCTGGCATTGTTGTGTACATTTTCAAGTTTAACAATAATAACAATAATAATAATAATAATAATAATAATAATAATAATAATAATAATAACAATAATAATAATGATAAAAAAAAAAAAAAACAGTGACACTGTGCTCAAAGTGCGTATAGTATATATCAGGGGTCACCAACGTGGTGCCCGCGGTCACCAGGTAGCCCGCAAGGACCACATGAGTAGCCCGCAGGCCTTTTCTAAAAATAGCTGTTTTCTACTTTGTTAAATCATTGTTGATAATTATTATAAGAACTCATTAACATGATCAGTGTCTTCACATAGATGAATTATAATAATCATTAATTATTAATAATAACATATAATAAAAGGTAAATTGAGCAAATGTTTTATTTCAGATCAAACTGAAACCTGTGTGTATCAAACTGGTATCACATTAATCGATACCCAAGAAGTAGCTCTCAGTTTCAAAAAGGTCGGTGACCCCTGGTATATATATATATATATATATATATATATATATATATTCTGTTTATTACCCATAAGAGCAGAGCATTTTCATGAATAATTTAAAACAAATGACCAAAATGTTTTTTTTAACATCCAACTTTGTCAAACTCACCAAAGGCACCAATATTAGTAGATATGCATGTGTTTGCATTCAGAAGAAAAAGAAGAAAAGAAAGAGTGCAGGGAAGGCAGAAAACATGGGACTCACTGGTATCCCATCTGCTCCTGGGATTCCTTGATGGCCTGGGAAACCATCTCTCCCCTAATACACAACAACAACAACAACAAAAATCCCATTCATTTTTAATAATACACAATATGGATAAAAGTTGGTGGACACCTGAGCATAAGATTCATATATAAAGCTTTATGAACACCAGATTTTAGAGATAATGTGCTTGTAAAGTAGAGGAGATGAAGAAGCATCCCAAAGGTGTTTAATAGCATAGAAGGCCACTCAAGATCTTCCAATCCATCCCGTGTAAAACATATCTCTATGGAGCCGGATTTACACACAGGGACGTCGTCATGGACCAGATATGGGTCTCCTAGTTCACTTAAAGGGAAAGTTTCATGTAGCGCTTCCAAAGACATCTTATATAATTGTGTCCCTTCAGCTTTGTGGTAACAGTTTGGAGTAAATAACATTTTATACTTGTCACATGTACATTATATATAGTGAAATTGTTTCTTCGCATATCACTGGGGTCATAGCGCAGGTTCGGGCCGTGATACAGCACCCCTGGAGCGCAGAGGATAAAAAAAAAACATTGCTCGAGAGCAGCAGAAGTGGCAGCATGGCGATACCAGGGCTTTGATTTTCCGACCTTCCGATCATTAACAGCAGAGCATTAATGAGTACCACTTCCATTAGCTGGGTGTCCCAATACTTTTGGCCCAGACATGCCATCGTGTGACAGTATTCATTTTGATAATGTATGGTCGGAATATAATATCATTAATTATCATTCTCTATAATAATAATAATAATAATAATAATAATAACAATAATAATAAATAATAATAATAATAATAATAATTCACCTTCCTGTGAACAGATATTTTTTTTTTCAAATCATTTTAAATTCAGCGTAATTTGATTTTGATCATTTTGATATTTACACCTTTTATATATTCGTAACTTGCTCTTACCGGAGGTCCAGTTATGCTGACGCCAGTCGGCCCCTGAGGACCCGCGGGCCCCGTTTCACCTTTCGGACCCTGGAGGGACCATAGTCAGTAGCGTTAGTCAGGAAAGTACACAAAAAAAATGAAATTCTAGGTCTACTTTGTTACCTGTTGTCCAGTTGGTCCTGTAAACCCAGAAGGTCCTTGAGGTCCAACAGGACCCTGTGAGGGTGATTATACACGTCATGGAACGAAGTGTAGAAGTAACATCTACGGATAAGTTGTAAAGCGATACCTAATATGCAAATATTTAGCACTTACAGCGGGTCCAGAAGAACCTTTCAGGCCTTGGTCACCCTAAATAGAAGCAGAAGGAGGTGGGGATTAGTGAGGAGAAAAAAATTTGAAGGATATGCTATATTTTTGGAATCACTAACACAACAGGTGCACAATTAAAACAAAATATATTTCATTAAATATCTTATAAATAAGTCTGAAAGTCGAAGGTGCATCCAAGAAGCGTTAGCCAACCCCATGTGCGCTAATAAGATTAGCTTTTTATATTACCTCGTGGGTTGGATTGGCTACGCGTATTAGAGCGCTGGCTACCGAAATATATCGTGAATTAATCACGTTCCTGCTGATTGAAAAAAAAAAAAAAAAGGCTACATGCTGCTTTCTTAAAGTCCCATGTTAAACTCAATAGATGAAAAAAAAAAAAAAGGCAGAAAACTCACCTTTTTTCCGGCTTTCCCAACGCCGGGTTCGCCCGCATCTCCTTTCTCTCCCTTGGGTCCAGGTAAGCCTACGACATCCCCGTTATCCACAGGAAGTGTCGGACAGCTGTCACAGGCGTCGCCCTGGCAACAGAGGCGAGAAAGAAAGAAAAAATGAAAAAAAAAAATAAAAAAAGACACGAGGGCCCGAGGGCTCGGCGTTTAGCATAAGCAGCTTTGACGCCACTTCAGAAGCGCTGGCGCCTGCCACTTATGTGTAAATGGGATATGTAAATGCGATGTAAGTCATTTAGTTTCATTGCTGTCACCCTTTTTTTTTTTTTTTATTATTACTTTTATTTATTGTCCCGGGCGAATTTGTTGCAGTCGTCCCTGTTTACACTTCTGAAAGCATTATCTGTCAGCGTTTGCTGTTCAGGACCAGGCACATTTGAATATTTCATGAGTGTTTTACTTTTCATGTCACGTTCTGTCTTTTTTTTTTTTTTTTTTTTTTTTTTACAAGTTGGGCCTGTGTGAATAAGCAGCACGCGCCATGCATATTGCATGCTTTCCCACTGTTCACGCGCGCATTCGTCTGCTTTATACCCAGTAACAAAGCAATTATTGCTTTTAAAAGCTACAAGTGACCGTTATATTACTCCATTTTGGTTTCAAAAATACGTTTAATAAACACTTTTTTTTTAATCCCAGTGTATTATATTTACTTAAAGTTCAAATCCTTTTTTTTTTTTTTTTTTTTTTTTTTTTTTAAATTATTTATTTTTTTTTTTTTTTTTTTATTTTTTTTCTTTTTTTTTTTTCCCTTTCTTTTT
>JAAIIK010000077.1:1937466-1971132 GCA_014706435.1 Silurus glanis
TTCTTCATTAAACTCACCTCAACCGTACGTCAGTACCTGACTTTACTAAGAGCCCAAATCTCCACACGCAGAATGGGATCTTATGATCAGGAGTCTGGATTTATTTGCTCATGTTTTGTTTTACACAGTGCACTTATGCTACCAGAGGCATTCTATATAATTCTTTTTGGCAGATTTTAAACGAAATGCATTAACTCTTTTATGCTCAAAATGATATTTTTATGAGATTTGGTTAATAAAAACGCTCCTGAGTTTTGGACAGAAGGACTGTTTGCAGTCTGATTCGCTTTGATTGCCTTCATTAATCAAGCAACATGTCCAGATCTCCAGTCTGCTCATTGAGACGACAATGTACGCTAAGCTTCTAATCAGTGGTGGATGAAGTACACAAACCATGTGGGTAAAAATAGAGATACACTAAATTCTTACTTCAGTAAAAGTGCTGCCTTTGAACTTTTACTTGGGGAAAATTGTTTTACTGTATTTGCCTTCAAATGTACTTAAGTATCCAAAGTTCTATGATTTATTATGGCTATAATGTTCCCAGTAGCGTTTTTTTTCATACGACTCTTCGCTTTATCAACTTAGTTTATGTCAAAAGAATTGAATGTTACTATCAGCACAACAATCTATAAATAGAATACTGTAATAATAATTAAGATCACTGCTATATTTTTATGTATTTTCTTAAAGCTTTTGTATGTAAAAAAAAAGTAAAGTAAAGCTAACCTTTGCCCCTTGGCGTCCAGTCAGGCCAACTTCACCTGGTTCTCCCTAAAAAAATGACAAAGGAGGACAAAAAAGATTATTACAAAAAAAAAGTACAAAAGTTGCATACAAAGAAAGGACGAAGGGAAAAAAATGGTATATTGGAAATACACGGCTTTATAACACACCTGCATAATTCAATATACCGATATAGACTGTAGTCTAGTCTATGTAGACTCTATGGAGAGAAGCTGAACATCTGAACATCTTATCTGACCTTTTCTGTTAAAATACAGTATCCACTCTTTGGTCAGAGCTCTATAGAAAGAGATCTTTCATTCCAAATGATTTAAAGCATATCCCACGCAGCTGGCTTTGTGGTTTGTGGGCAAAAGTTGGGCATCCCAATACTTTTGTCTATATATTTCTTTGTTTTTTTTTGTTTTTTTATTAAAAATCTTAAAACAAACTACTCAGGAGTACCATAACTCACCTTGTCTCCCTTCTGTCCAGTCCCCGGCTCGCCTTTCTCTCCCTTCGTCTCCAGTTTCTGAGAGAGAATACCGGCGTTCGAGGGGCACATTGCACACGACTCACCCTGACAAGGACAGAACAAGACAGATGAGTTTGGGAATCTAGCCTGAGCATTTCTGCCCAAAATACAGAGAGAGAGAGAGAGAGAGAGAGAGAGAGAGATACTTGGTCTTTTTGTTCTTTCTTTCAAGCTGTAATTTAGCTAAAAAAAATCTCCAAACTCACCTTCTCGCCTTTGGCCCCCTCTAGGCCTCGCTCTCCCTGTGAAACAAACAGTAATGAAACATTCAGCACTTCACAGCTAAAAGCAGGAAAAATAAAGATGGAGGACACAAAGGACATGCACGGCTTGTCAGAACACACTTGCTGCATTGTCAAGTAAGTGCTAGTTTCTTGATAAATGATTTAATAACTGTAGTTTCTTGGAGGTGAACTTAAGACTTCTAGATCCTGTCTCATAGATGCTTGATTCTTCTGGGGACAGATGTAATACTTATTCGGTATATCACAATACAAGGCCAGAACTGGAAAAGCATATCACAGTCGATACACTATATGGATGAATGTTTTTGGACATGTGCTTTTTAAACATCTCATTTCACATTGAGTCTCCATTTGCAGTTATAATAACCTAAACTCTTCTAGGATGATTTTGCAGTGGAAATTTCTGCTCATTCAGCCAGTTAATACAGTCAGGTCTTGATGTAGGTGAGGTGAGGAGGCCTGATGTGCAGTCAGCGATCCAATTCATCCCAATAGGATTAAGGAGCTCTATCGCAGGCCAATCGAGATCTTCCATTCCAACCCATACCCATTTAAAAATAGGCTTTATTCACAAGGACATTGTCACGCTGGAACAGATTACGGTCTCCTAGTTCAAAAAAGAAAAATGGCTGGAAAAATTTGTGAAGAAAAATCGATTGGAGGGGTGTTTGAGTGTTTCAGTAATCGCTGATCTTCACACAAAAACCCGTACAGCCGACTCAGCATGGTGTGGAAAACAAAAAACAAGCAAGTTGTATTGTGTATTCTTCATTCCTCGTATTTATATTTCTCCTCAGATCTATCATCAGCAAAGTGTTTTAGCCCACAGATCTCTCAGGGTGGTTTTTTCTTTTTGTTTTTTCCCACAATGCTGTGCAAATTCTAGAGACTTCTCCAAGGAGATCAGCAGGTTCTAAAATACTCGAGGCAGCCTATCCATCACATCAGGTCATAGAGATCAAATTTTTTCCTCAAGATGATGGTTGAAGTCAATATTGTTTGGCTTTTTTTTATGCACTATGCTGCTGCGCTTCGATTGGCTGATTAGATATGCGCATGAATATGCATGTATATAATTATTGTCATTATGAAATAAAGGTGTCGAGTTGTTCGACAATCATCACTGTCTAGATGTCTAGACATATAACCATTTTAATACTCTACAAATGTCCTGGGACAAAAATAAGCTCCGCCCCCCTAATAGACTTGTTAATTTGTCCCACCAATTGACCCAGAACGACTCCACAGTTCCACCTTTTAACATGTAAGTTAAAGGGAAGTTGTGGCTCAGTGGTTAAGACTCCAGGTCAGGGGTTTAAGACTCAGTATCGCCAATCTCCCACTCTTGGGCCCTTGTGCAAGGCCCTTAACCCTCTTTTCTCCAGGGGTGCTGTATCCTGCATGCAAATGAATTTCCCTGTGACAAGTAAAAAACGACTTTACGAACCTTTCCTTTAATAAGTGACAATAGGAACAAGAAACCGTACAAACCTTTTCTCCCGCTTTTCCATCTTTCCCTGACTCGCCCTAGAGGTAAAAAAAAAAAAACAAGGAACATGACGTTCCATGATGATTTCATACTCAAAGATGCTGTAACACTTTACCTACTTGACATACGTATTCATTCTCGCATACACGCCATACGTCTCTCCATTATTCTCTCAATCTTGCCCTTTTTTTGCTCTCACTTTCTCCCACGTCTGAGGAATCGACTCAGACCTTATTGCAAATTGTTACAGCGAAACGCACACTGTAGTCGTGTAGCCGCGCGGACTCTTATTTGGCAGATCGTATCCTCCTTACACAGTGGAACAGACAGCAAGACCAAACAGGTAAACGAAAAAAAAAGAGAAGCACACATTGCGCTTTGAAGATTTCATCTCTGCCCCCTCGAGCGCAATGAAAAGTGGGGTGTAAAAAAAAAAACCCAAACAAAAAAAAAAACCCTGCTGCTGTTGACAATGGAATAGGGGTTTTGTTTAGTGAAAAATCACCAGGCCTCAACAGATGAGTTATAAAACCGCTCCCAGTGGCTATAATTATGTGAGATAGAATATGATTATGTGGCTTGGTTGGTGGCGAACGGAATAAGAGCATCGTTACTCATTGGATATAAACCCAGCAGGCTTGAAGCATCGTTCCATCGGTCTCCGAAAGTAAAAGCACGAGAGAGAGGGAGAGGGAAAAAAAAAAAAAAAAAGGTGAGGATTGCCAACCACAAGGTAACCTAGCTAAAAAAAAAAAAAACAGGGATGCGAAAGAGAAGCATGCCGAGGCAAGATAATGTATTGACTTTCTGCAGCACAAAAAAGTCCTGGAATCCAGACATCATGAGTTTATGGGGTTTTTTTTTTAAATATTTAAATAAAAATAACGAGTGCTCATGAGACCGTAGCATTTTACATTAATTCACACTTCAGTGGCGTTTCGGTTTTCGGTATCCTGTCGGTGTGAATCCATAGGACTTCGATGGAGAGATTTATAATAGACATTCTGTACATTTCAAAATATTGTTTTTTTTTTTTTTTTTTTTTGGGGGGGGGGACTTACATTCAAACCCGGTTCTCCTTTGCCTGGTTCTCCGGGTTCTCCTTTAGGACCTGGCTTCCCTTGAACGATCGTGGCTCCGGTTAAATCCTTCGGCAGCATCGGACAAACTTCGCAAGCTTCACCCTTGATTAAATTGGCGATAAATTATATTCAATAAATATCCAAAAAAATAAAATAAAAAACATGCATAGAACTATCGCAGTTTTTTTACATGGATTTTGTCTACGTTTGATTTTTTTTTACTTGGAAAAAGCTTGGGGGTCAGACAGAGGGGAAGCAAACAGAGGACATGGAGACTGAGAACAGTGCAGATATCAGAATCAAAGCCAGATGTTGCTTGCATGTGATTTTTTTAAATCGTTTTTTTTTCCTTTTCTACTGTAAATAGTCTGAACTTTCATGAGGTTCGGATTTTAATGAGAGCCAGGCCATGTTTCTGCTGCTTCTTCTCTACAGCGCTTCTATCACCGCCAAACACTTTGACACATTTTCACATAAACTAATATATTTTTAAACTCATGTTCCAGTGGTGATGAGACGTCACTCCGAGCGTCCATCAAACTTGACTATAACTGAAGCGGAACCAAACCCACACGCTTGTTATTAAAAGCTACTTTTACATTTCTATTCTTTGAAGAGCAATTAGATTAGATTAGTCCATTGAAAATGAAGTCGTCTAACCAGAAGTGCCTCTAGCAATGTGGATAAATAAATCTCGATACACAAATATACAATAAACGTCATGAGACGCCATGGCAGCTTTAACACGTCCTTGCATTTCACATCAGAAAGACATCATCTTGCGCCCAGATGCTACGAGGCAGCTCCGTCTCCTGCAGTTAGTTTAGTAGATTAGACGTTATTAAAACACAATCAATCACCGAATTCTTCTTTATTCAGGGCGAAGGTTTAAATAAAGGAATCTGGATCAACCATCATTTCCAGGATCAGCACTTGCATGAACGTTATCAGGACAAAAACACGACGATTATTATATAAATATCAGTTTGATTCTAGTTTAAAATGCAGACGACAATGGCGAGAAATGCTAATCCGTGTAGACGGCCTGGTCCAGGAGTCAGACACTGGCGCAGGCTGATTAAGTGACGTGAGGGAAAGGTAAGAATGTACATCGTTTTGAATCATAAAGCTTGTTTTTTTTTTTTTATTATTCAGAAATGCTTTTCAGGTAAAGATACACTCTATGGAGAAACGTTTATGGACACCTGACCCGAAGATTCATCTTCTGAACATCCCATACCGCAGCTAGTCCCAATTTTCTGTTATAATAACCTTCAATCTCCTGGGAAAACGCTCCACTAGATTTGAGGAGATTTGTGCTCATTCAGCCGGTTACTAAATTCAGGTATTGATGTTGGTGAAGGTTGAGGAGGCCTGGGGTGCATTCAGCCTTCCAGTTCATCTCAGAAGGTGTTTAATAGGGTGGAGATCTCATCTATATAGATGGCCACTCAAGATCTTCTAGTCCATGTACAGCATCGGTTCGTGGAGTTGCCAAAGGGTACATTTTAACGCTACCCCCTTTCCATAGGCATCCAATACAATTGTATGGTAACAGTTTGGGGAAGAGCTATATATGGTTGGAAAAGTCAGGTGTCCAAATACTTTTGCCTATATAGTGTGTGCATCTTCAAGATGGTCAAATTTAACAGTGTGACGTTTCAAAAAATAAATAAATAAATAATTAAATAAAAATTATAATAATAATAATTATATATATATATATATACACACATTATAATAATAAAAATAAAAAAAATGTCTCCTCGTTTTGTGTCTACTCACCTTTTCACCTTTGGAGCCAGCCGGACCTCTCGGACCCTGAAATCACGCAAAGCACATCGTCGAAGTAAAGCGTGGGAGTTCATCAGCTTTTCCGCTTCCACTTTAAATCTACTTGCAGATTATAATTAGCGAGATAATGTCAAGCATTGATGTGGCATTGATGATGGTGCTGCGCAGACGGCGCACTCTTTCGTTCGGTCCCGTCTGAATAATAACGAGTTTGAAATGTAAAAAAAAAAAAAAAAAAGAAGACGCGCCTTTACATGAAAGGATCATCACACTTACAGGATCGCCTGTCATCCCGTCCTTCCCAGGTATCCCAGAATCCCCCTGGAACAGTGAATTACTTTGATCAGGCACGTTTTTTTTTTTTTTCGTTGGCACGCCTCATGATAGAGTCATGAGGAGAGGGTGCTGAAGAGAAACAATTGTACTTTCTTAACAAATTCCGTACAATAATCAGTCGAATGCGGTTGCACTCACTTTGTCTCCGTTTAATCCTGGCAAGCCTGGGCTTCCCTGAGGGAGAAAAGAAAATATATAAAGAAAAGGATGACAAACGGTTCATCAGCCTGAATTGCTATAATAAAGAAAAATGCGTTTAAGTGTCATAAATCATTATACACAAAGGGCTCTTTTACCTTAATCGCTCATTGGAAATGAACGCGTCGTAAATGAAAGGAAGGATCGCGAGATTAATGCTAATTCTGAGGAAATTACATGCGACGATGAAGCAGAATAGAGTCCAAATCAGATTTAAGTTGTTAAAGTTGTTATTGTTTCAGAATAATGTTGTACTTCGAGCTGACAGGAAGGCTCTAGTAACTAATATAACTACTTGTTGCCAAAGGGAGTGAACAGAAAAGCATCTCGAAATCGGCTAACCAGAAAACCAGAGCAGGTTCCAAACTTATTGGTCACCACAAGAATCTAAGGCTAGACTGGGCACCAACTCTTGGGACACTTGAACGTCAAAAATGGACTTCAATAGCATGAGTAAATAGACCATATAACAATAGTACTAATAAAACAATCCAGGCTGGTGGTGGTAGTGTAGTGCTGTGAGGATGTTGGTTTTCTTTGGGTCTCTCAGCATTATCAGGGTTCCTGAACACATGCAACCCCATCCAGCTCTTACCAGCTACCAGATTATGATCTACTTGAATATTACAAAGTCATCTTTAGCTGGTTCCATTAACAAATTCAAGTTCAGTAAAGGCATTTCTAGACACAAGACAGCTAATCTAATAGTGCTCTTTCGGGGGTGTGGTAGAACAGGAGGTTCACAGCATGAATGTGCAGCAAGTTATGTGACCAGATCAACATGATATTTCCAGCATCTTGTCGAATGTCAAACTGAAGGATGGAGTTCCTCAAATCTGAGTACATATTTATACTAGCTAAGTACTTACAGATTTTCCTGGTTTGCCAATGCCTGGAGGTCCAGGAGGTCCTGGTAGGCCTGGTTCTCCTGCAAGCCCCTCTGGACCAACAGGCCCTGTGTTTCCCTTTTTAAAAAAAAACGCATTTATAGGCTCAATTGTAAAACACAAAATGTAAAACTAGTCGCTACATGTTCAAATCGATTGCGAAGGATTTGTCAAGGTTTACCTTCTGGCCTTTAGGACCCATAACGCAAATAGATCCAGCGCGGCCCTAGAACAAGGCAGAGAACGAGGTTACGCCGCCGGTTCGCATGCCGACAGCAATGAAATACACCGCTAATACGCTGCTAAAGCGATCTTCTTAATCTAAAACAATCAGGGTCATCAGTGAAGGTTGGTTTATTCAGATAAACCATTCCTGAATTAAAACAAATGAAAACTGTAAACACGCGCTAAGCAGAGGGAATCTGTTAGCGTAACTGGTATACCGAGAAAAAAAAAAAAAAAAAAAAAGATTAGGGTGTTTAAATCTTGCTTAATGCGCTCCGACTCTCCATTTAAAAGAATCAATGAAAGAGAATTGATTTACGGGCCTTTGTTGGTCTAAGGTAATCTATGAGGCATTAAGGAGATTTAAGTTCTAAAGAGATCTCGGGCGAAGAAGGAACGCGCGGCAGAGGAGAGCTCAGCGGCGGCGTACTATAAATGTACTGTGAACTTATGGATTTTTGAAGGCCGTCGAGGAATCGCTTGGGTACATAATGCAGGCTTTAATGGTAGCAAGGTCCATGGGGGACAATTACACTTGATGGACATTTGAAATGAAGGTGTATTCGTGTAGATTCTGGACCTACATCTTTGCCTGGATTTCCACTCACACCTGGGGATCCGATTTCACCCTTCTCGCCTTTGTTTCCCTGAAGAAGTGCAAGAGAAATGAATGAGTGAGTGAAAGAAAATCCAAAAAAAAAAATTATTGTTTTGTTTTTCACCTTAATTCCTACAGCCGCCTCCCAATTTCCAGACAGACCCTTGAACATAAGAGAATAAGGATACGGTTAAATCGAAAGATCAAGATATATCCCCAGGCTTCAAACAGAACCTCTAGAACAATCCATCGATCTCGCAGGAACTCACCGATTCTCCTTTCTCTCCTTTTTCCCCTTTCGTTCCTTCTGGACACTGCGAAAAAAAAACAAAAAAAGACGAGCACAAACATCTCATCAGTCACAGCGTCCTTTATTCGATAACGATCGATAGTGAAATTGAAACGAAAGCTGTGGGCAAAGGTGAGGAACTCACTCGTCCGGGAACTCCTCCTCCGGTGCAGTCCAGACCCTGCAGATGGACCAAAAGAAAAGCATTCTATCAGAATCGTGCATGGCGCTCTAATATAATATTATATAATCCTCTTAAAAGGTATTCTAATGATTGGAACCGAGAGGAGCACGGTTTAATATCCTCTCATGATCCTCTCATAGCCTCGCATTAAGGAGATGGGTTTTGCTATTAATGTATCAGTAGACAATGCCAAAAATAATGAAAGCCCGGAAAAGTCAGTCTATTCAAGAGACGCTTTGGCAAAGAAAAAAAGAGCAGTCTCTAATGAGCCAGAGCTTAATGACGCCAAAACAAATGAAGCTCCGCGTGCACTCGCTGACTCCGCTGACTCGCTCGTCTAATCTCGGCAGGTCCGGGCCCTGAATGACAGCTGTGCTTTTTTTTCGCGCGTTGCCAAATGCAAGCCGTTGATAGCGAACAAACAGCTAATTCTTACCCGCTCTCCTTTTTCTCCTTTCAGGCCACGTTGACCCGCGTCCCCTTCCTGGACGAGCTGCAACACAGCAGAGAACCTGTTCTAACACAACCGTACAAAACACCCCAGTGTGGCCTTGTGTACGTATCTACTATGCATATACCGTATCTATGTATGAATATAAATATATACACTGTATTTATAAGGCGTGCTCATACAAGCCGTGTGGAAATGCATCATGCAGGGTGACGCCGTTTTTTTTTTTTTTTTTTCCCCCCACATCTCAACCCTCTTACATCATTTTTCTTACTCCTAAACATCATACATCGGAGAGAATATAAAAAACTATCGGAGATGTGGAATATCCAAGGTACGCATACGCATGCATATGGTGCGAGACGCATGCTCGATATGTGGTACCCACATTTTGATCCTCAGTGATCAACACACAGCCTGCACACTAGGAGAGAAAGTAAAAAAAAAATAAAAAAAAAAGAAAGAAAAAAAAAAATATGGCAAATCATGTCACAGGAATTTCACACGTCGGACTGAGGATGGCAGTAAAGCACAGTTTAAAGACGCGCCAAAAAAAAACAAACAAACAAAAAAAACAACGCACATAAGGAGGAGGTGGGGAGGGGTGGGGTTGATATGGGGTAGAGAGGGGAGGTGTTGGCGGTGGTAGACGTGGGGAGGGGGCGCCACTGGTGCATCTCTTTAGCGCGGCCTATCTTTCTCGTGGGAGATAAAGATCAGTAAGAACAGCAGGATCCCTACGGCGGCGCTGGCACACGCCAGCTGGAGAGCAACACCGCCAGGAGGTGTTGGGGGGGATGTGAACTAAAGCAAGTCATAAATAGCCGACACTTACAGCAAGAGGCCGTAATTAAAACAAAATCTACCACCCGTCGCGCCTGATTCAAGACCGGGCTGTTAATGTATACTGACTGAAGCGGGCGGAAAAAAGCAAGGAGAGACGTGAGAGCAGGATAAAACTGGCCTTGTCTTCGCTCTCCTGGCACGAGGAGTGCACTTACTCATCCTTTCCACTCATGGGGGGGAAAGGGGGGAGCGGAAACATGAAATATATCATTGAACACGTCGAGATTTAACTCTTCATGGAAAAAAAGCAAAAAAGACGCCATTATTTAAAGTTTCATGGAGCTGTTTGAATTCATTAGGACATGTTCGCTTTTTATGTTTAATTCATATGGAACCAGGTAAAAAAAAAAAAAAAAAAAAACGCTTTCCCTCGCTGAGCCATAAGTGATTGCGAGTTGACACAACTGAAGTGCGAAATAGACTGACAGGAGATGTTTAGTATGCTAATTTGAAGCACTACTCGGTTATTGCACACGAGCGACAAAAACAGGCAGGAAACCAGCGAGCCCCTGAAGATCGCTGCTGCATAATAACATACAAATCATTCCGCTGTCAGCGTATTATCTCAATTTTCAATCTCGGATGGTGTTCAAATTTCGATCTCCGCTGCGCCGCCTTCGTATTCGGCTTACCGTTTATTCTGAATTACAGAGGAGGCCAAAAGGTCTGGCGGTGTGTAAGGATGAGCTTCCAGACTCCAGCTCGAGCGAACGGAGCACATGTGGCAGATTCTTTGCTAAAGATAGGATTAAATAGTGTTTCTAGTGGCTTGGGTTGTGAGACTTACTTTTTCCGCTAAGTCTTTGGATCCATGGATTGGCTGCAAAAAAATGAGGGATGAAAGTTTTTTAGAATTCTTTGAACAAATGTCAATCATATATACATTTATATATAACACGTTATATGGACATGTAATGTCTCGGACACCTGACTTTTCCACTCATATGTTGTTCTTCCTCGTAACAGTTCCCACAAAGATAAAGGTACATTGTATAGAATGTCTTTGTAACATAAAAAATTTGGGTTTGACTGGATTTTAGCGATACTGATAACTAGGTTGGATCGTACTTGCCGATAACCGATCGATCAACCGATGGATAAAAAATGGATACTGGATTAAAAAAACAAGGATAACACTATATATGATAAAGAAAATTCTAGTAATATTAAGACTTCAAATAAATAAAAACAGATTTACTAAATTTACAGACACTAAAGAATCTTCAAATAAACAGCATGTAGTGCCAGTGATTCGCCTCTAGTGGCCGCTCTGGTACTGTTTTTGCCAATAGCCCATAGTTCAAGCAATCAACTTTGCTGATTAATCGTCAAAAACGATGAATCGGTTAAAACATTTCCCTGCACTTGAACTAGGAGACCCAAACCAAACCTGTTCAAGCATGTACATGAAGCCAACTCCATGAAGATATACTTTACATGGTTTGGAGGGGAAGATCTTAAATAATGCCATAAATGTTGCACTCGTCATTTGAATTAAATCAGCAACACTTGCATTTAAAGTACATTTATACAGATTTTATCATCAGATCAAAAAAGATGAGGAAATTAATGTCCATTTTTAAAGTAGGAGCAAAAGGCCGAGCCAAAAAAGAAACTAGAACGTGTTAAAAGCTAGCTTACCCTAACTAGCTATCTAGCTTACTACAGTAACCCTAACCCTAGATCCTCTTTGTTATGAAGTGATGGGAAGATCAGTCGATTCAGTGACTTGTTTGTTTCAATCTCGTTTATCAAAACGAATGAATGTTTTTCGAGTCATTTAGTTCATTTCGTTCCTTTTATTCTTTAACCACTTTCTATGGGAGTCACGACAAAAGAACAAACGATTTTGCAATGATTTGCTCATGCAGTAGAAACTAAACGAATCACTCTGAAACGACTCGTAAAATGTATTTCTATAGCGCTTTTTGCAATGGACATTGTCTCAAAGCAGCTTTATAGAATTTCAAGAATTATAGAACAAAAATGTTTTCTATAAGTGAATGATGTGTATTTATTCCCAAGCCGGGGGCGACTGTGGCAAGGAACAACTCCCTTAGAGGGGATTAGCAAGAAACCTTGAGAGAAACAAGATTTAAAAGGGGAACCTCATCTTCATTTGGGTGATATCGAGAGTGCGATTATAAAATCATAAAACACAATACACCAGAGAGAGAGAAATACCATGAGCACTGGAGTGTGTGATTAAAAATGGACGAAGCATTCGTGACTGACCCATCGCAAGTGTTAACACTGGCTGCGTTTTTTTCACTTGAACTCAGAGACCCAAACCTGTTCCAGCACGACAATGCCCCTGTGCATAAAGCTAGCACCTTGAAGATATGCTTTTCCATTGGTTGGAGTTTTAGAGCTTTTGACCTCAACCCTATTTGGGATGAATTAGAAGGCAACCCAGGCCTCTTCATCTCACCTACATCAGTACATAACTTTACTCACACCCTTTTGGCCGTAGCACTAATAGAAAATGTGGGACGTACAAATCTTATGCTCAGGTGTTTATACAATATATATACCACTGATTTACCAGTTTATTGAAGAAAATCTTCAATTTTGCCCAATATTGTGTCAGAAGTATAAATCACTAGATAAGCTGATATGCTCTGAGTAGGAAGATTTGTTGAAAATGTTGCTTAAAACTGTGTGCAGAGATTTTGATTTCTCTTCATATGATGTGTTAAAAGTCAGGCAAACACAATGACAAATGGAGCCGAGCACCTAATCTCCAGTTCTGCCTGCAGGACCAAGCAACATATTAAGATCCAAGTGAAGCATCACACTAACACACACACACACACACACACACACACACACGAGCACATTCTGCAGCAGAAGGTAAACAGTCCGCACAGCTCCGGGCATGCACAAGACCGAAAAGCATAACGGTGACGTGTTGTGAACACGCAAGCATGGAATGCGGGCATTAATAATGCACGGCGCTTTGTTGGAGTCGGACGCGATGATCTCGCTCGAGCCGTGCCGGCGTGGCAGCGCGTGAGGCGATTAATGCGACGATGCTGGGAATACATCAGTCACCAAGCCGCCGCCTGCATCTCATTAGCCACAGACACGCATACTTTGTGTGTGTGTGTGTGTGTGTGTGTGTGTGGTGTGTATGTGTGTATGTGTGTACACAGACTCCATGTGCAACTCCGAATGCCACATTATTGCTCTCGGTTCAGGAGCAACAGCGAGCATGTGTGCGCACGCATCCAGTGCAGAGGCGGCTGACAAATCCATGCGCGCCAAATCCATTCCTTTTCATAAATTGCCAGCGTATAAAAGTCACTTGCAGCAGGAGTCGAATTAACACTAATATCCAACAGCGATGACTGAAAAAAAAAAAGGGTTGCACACACACACACACACGCAAGAGAGAAGCCAAAACAAGCACAAACATGCACACACACACACAAAGCGTACGCCACCATAAAACAGCTTCCTCCTCTTATTTTGTTTGGGCATTCTCTTCAATTCAGGGCTCAGCAGTTCATGTCCTACAGTCTTGCAAAGTTTTTTTTTTTTCTAGTCGCCCAAGAAAGTTCAATCATTGGTCTTTAAACAAGAATAAAAATAACCAAACTTTGCTAGATCCCCCTCCAGGACTATTTTTAAATCCCATTATAAAAAAACCAGTAAGTGCAAAGGTGTTTAAAAGAGGATATTAAAAGCACAGGTGAGAGCATCTTCAAAACCTGAGGCCAAAAGTGGTCGAAGAACCAACAACCATTGAACTCATCAAAAGTGATGACCGCCCAAGGTCTAAAAAATGAATGCTGGCTCTGATATGTGACATCTTTAGAACCCGGCTAGAAGAAACTGGTCTGGAATCACGGAAGAGGAGACGGTGTGATGCTCTGGGTGATGTTCCGCTGGGAAACTTTGGATTTCTGGCATTAATGCGGATTTTACATTGACACACACCCCCTGATCAAGGCTTGAACCTTGTTGAAGACCAAGTTACACCCCTTTATGGCAACAGTATTCCCCAATGGTAGTGGCCTAAAGGTTGCAGGATAAAGCCCACTGCATTTCCACACAAAACAGACTGAGGAACACTGACAAAAAGCTGTCAAGGTGTTGCCTCAGCCTTCGAATTCCCCAGATCTAAAGATGTTAGACTTGGACAAGAAGTTTGATCCATCAAGGGCCAATCTCACAACTTGCAAGACTCAAAGAATCTGATGATGGTTTGGTGTCAGATATGGCTCAGATCTGTTTTGGTGGGACAAAGGGGGACCTACACAATATCAGGCAGCTGGTTGCGAGTTCGAGTCAGGATTTTCTTCCATCATTTATTCCTCTCTAAACGGTCTGCTTGCATGCTAAACCTGATCGTCATGCTAAGTAGATACCATCAAGCGCCAATCAGAACAAAGTCTGGGACCATCTGTACAGTATATTGTAGAAATTGGTAAGTGGTTAGCAACAATCTCAAAACCTGTGTGTTCCCTTGTGTGTTGGCCTCTACGTCAGGTCTTAGAGATGTTCTAGGACTCCATTGATCGCGGATGCTCACCAGGTCAGTACATTTAGGTCTAATTTCTTGAAAGCAAAACCAAGACGGAACAAAACAAGCAGATGACACCAAAATCTGAGATATTTCAAGTCACACCAGACACGCTCAGCAACAGAACTGTACACTTTTGTTCGACTGATGCTTGCTGGGTAACAGAAGGAAAATGAAAAGCTTTTCTGCGGCAGGGTTTTGATGCATTGTGAGGACACTGTGCACGAGCTGAAAAACCAGCACAAGCTTTGTCGATGCTAGTTTCCCTAAATAAGCAGAAATGAACTAGTAAGGTTCTTGCAAACCAATTTCAACAACATTATCCTCTCGAATCCTGCTCATGCTAAGAATTATACTATAGGAGGGTAAATAGGGCATTTGTTAAAATATGGACATACATATACTGTACAGTACAAGCAATAAAAGCTTTGCAGTAACCTTTCTTTCTCCCTCTTTACATCCTACCTTCTGCTTTGCTGATTACAGGTGCTGTTTTATTCATTGTTTGGTTCAGGATAAATTGTTGCACCAATCCTAACATCGCAAGAAAGGCGTGGCTTTCAGCAACGCTACAACAACCAAAGTGGTGAAGTGTTTTGTCATTATCATTGTGAGATTTTTGCTAGTTACTGAATTCTCTTTTAAGGGGCTTTTTGCTTGTCACAAGTACTTTACAGCAATTCTTTCTTTGCACAACCAGAGGTTATTAGGAAGTTCGGGTCAGAACGCAAGGTCAACCATGATACACCAAACCTGGAGCACAGAGGGTCAAGGACCTTACTCCAGGGCCCAAAAGTGGCAAAATTGGGGCTTGAACCTCTGACCTTCTAATCATTAACCCAGAGCCTTAACCACTGGGCAACTAATTACCTGTTTATAGAGTCCGCCTCAGCACCATACACCACTGCCATTACCCTGCTGGTCCTAAACCTGCTGTGTGGACAGGTAGCTTGGGCGTGCCTCTACATTACCTCCCATAGTGTTACTCTGTATAGACACACTAGGTTAAAGGCGATGGCAAGAAAGTTGTTCTTTTCCTTTCTTAGATGCTGCTCCGCCATGGAGTCCACCTTCGCTATTCACCTCAGTACTGGTTGCATTTCATCAATCCTAGTTGGCGATTGTTTACATTTTCCCCAATTGTGCCTTAATTTTCATCATTTATATAAAGTGAAAGTAAATGGAAAATAATCATCAGATCAGATCATATTTAGACCTGTTTTTGTTGCAGAGGAGAACAAACCCCATGTAAATACTTGTGTTTGGGAGTGAATTAGTGCTCTGGAAATGATTATGGTACACGTGTGTGTGTGTGTGTGTGTGTGTGTGTGTGTGTGTGTGTGTGTGTGTATGTGTGTTAGTGACAGAGAAAACAAATAGCAGATGTAAAAGAGCAGTTGAGGGCAGGAGACAGTAAGAATGTAAAAAGTGAGAAAGATACATCTCTCAGGAACACACATCCTTATTAGATGACCCACACTGGTTGCTGCCATATGTACACAAAAAGCATACGCTTATACCATGAGTAACCTCCGGCTAATAATCAAATTGCTCTGTTTTTCGCTACTGCACTTTGTTCAAAATCATCAAGAGGAGGACCAAATAGTTCACAAAGCATTTGGGGGGAAAAATAGACTAATTAAAACGGACCTTGTGTTATAAAATTACATTAATTAGCCACAGAAGCATAGAGTCAATGAATAATAAATAGTTTGCTAGTACTACAGAAAGAAATATAATGCTAGAATTTTTGTTCTTTAGGAAGCTAAACCCAAAGCTATTGGGTTACCTAACTTTCCCAGATGTTTATAAAGGTAGCATGACATTTTCCATTCACTTGAAGATATGGTTTACATGGGTTGGAATGATAGCCTTTGAGTGGCCTGCTACAGAGCTCTATATATAATGATATAATATTCAACATCTACTGAATTATGCAACATCTACCTTCTTATCTCTTACCACTTACCATCAGTATCTGACATTACTAACTGGTCGAAGGGGGACAAATTGTGGACTAGGATGTTCAAAAAGTTGTCTACAAATTGTTGTCCAAATAATGTATATATACTGTATATATATTTTATAATAATAATATTGTCTAATAGACAGGAGGCGGAGCTGGAGGTGGCGGACCTGAAGATGTTGAGATTTTTATTGGGAGTGACGACGATGGACAGGATTAGAAATTAGCTTATTAGAGGGACCGTGCATGTAATACGTTTTTGGGGACAAAGTGAGAGAGGCCCGATTGAGATGGTTTGGACATGTGTAGAGGAGGGACATGGGGTATATCGGTAGGAGAATGCTGATGATGGAGCCACCAGGAAGGAGGAAAAAAAGGAAGGCCAAGGAGGAGGTTTATGGATGTGGTGAGGGAAGACATGCAGGTAGTTGGTTTGAAAGAGGCAGATGTAGAGGACAGGGGGGTATGGAGACGGATGATCCGCTGTGGCGACCCCTAATGGGAGCAGCTGAAAGAATAATAATAATAATAATAATAATAATAATAATAATAATAGTTATAATATTTGTTGTCTTTTTTGAAGTTTGAAATTATTAATGACAAAAGATTATGGTCAATTTGGTCTCCGACCTTTACTAAACAAATAAATGTAGCTAGTAATGGTCACTGATATTTATATTCTAGTTGCATTTAGAATAAACAAACAAAACAACAGTATAGAAGAGTATCAGCTAGGTAGTAAAGTAGCGGAAAAACGAGCATTTGATTAAGCTGCACTGCTCTTCGGGAATTTTTTATGGATGCTAATAAGGACGAATTCAATTAGCACTCGGAACACGTATTCAACAAAATTAATTCTGAGTTCAACTCGATTGTTTTTTTCCCCTTATCCCTTTACAAGGTATTTCCCTCTACCCAGTAGCCAGGGATTTTTTTTTCTATTTTTTTCCCCGCCCAGTTCTCAATTTTCAGCCTGCGCTTGGTCATGCTTATTTTCCTAGGCAACAACAGCGCATTAAACCCATTACCGATTTCTCATGGGAACAAACATCTATCACACGATTATACCTTTTGGGCAGCTCAAAAAATGTTTTTTTTAAAAAGCCTCAGAAAAAAAGTTCTACAATTCCAAAAGCGAGACGTCCTCCAGTGGTGTGTTTTTGATGCTTCGAGAATTCAAAGTAGAGTTAATAGGTGTTACAAGTTGGGACGTTTGGTTTCCAACGTCTTTGTTGGCAGATGAATAGGTTCTGGCAGAAAACAACTTAAAAAAACAGAAAAGAAGTTCGTCTATTTGGATTGGCCTTGAAATAAAAAACAAAACAAAACTAAAAAGCCTCAAGGAGGGTGAAAGAGAGGGAAAAAGAGACAGACCGAGATGGACAGAGATAAAGAGCACGAGACTTTCGAAACTTAAGTTCAGTGGGTTTACATGTGCTAATAACTGCTGAGCTGAACCTCTGGTTGGTAAAAGGCATGTTAGGAGCAGCTTTATTTGCAGTGCATGCTATGTCATCAGAGAACAAATAGATTGCAGCTGGGAACAGGGCACACACTTAAGTCATTAACAGAAGGGGAGATGAGCAAAGTGCAACAATTCACTCTGAATGCAAAATAGACAAAGGCTGGGAGTGATAAAAGAGAATGAGAAGGCCAAAGAATTGCAGGGAAAAAAGAAAGAAAGAAAAGGAATCGGGGGAAAAAAAACAAAAGGCATATGAGAACTATAATCTGGGCTACGCATCACCGGGAAAGCAAATCGTTCACCTGCCAGGAATGCGCTCCTGTAAGTCTGATAATAATCCTCACTCGGATCCAGTAAGCGCATTACCCTGCTCGGGGCTGTGATGGATCACGTCGTGGAGGACGGCGTTAATATTGCTAACTGCAGCATAGCTTTCGGTGTTTGTCTCTCGTTTTTTTTGCAGATGACCCACTGAAGCGCTTACATCTGCACACCGGCTAATGCATGCTAGGTTTCTTTTATGCCGAGTTTGCGAAATTGAAACATTGGATTCATTCAATTTTGGACTAAAGACAATTTTAAAAGGTTTAATATTTCTTTTTGTTAGTGACAATTCATCAACGTTTTATATATACCGTATATATACATACACACAAGGGTATTGGGTTTGAGTCTCCTAGTTAAGTGAAGGAAAGTGTAAGAAAAAACACATGTCTGGAAAAGTCGTGTCCACATAGATCTTATGCAAAAAATTATTTTGATTATTAGCATATTTATCAGATTTGGAATAATAGATTTTATTAGCAGGCTAGTCAAGATGTTCTGCTCCAAACCATGTAAAGCATATCTTCATGTAGCTTGCTTTGTGCCCATTGGACACGGACAAATATGGAGAGTTGGTAGCTCAACTGTTAAAGTGCTGGGCTACTGATCGGAAGGTTTGGAGTTTAAGCCGCGGTATCGTCGAGCTTCCACTCTTGGGCCCTTAAACAAGGCCCTTAACCCTCTTTGCTTTTGGAGCGCCGTATCATGGCTGACCCTGCGCACTGACCCCAGGTTCCGAGCGAGCTGGGACATGCGAAGAAAGAATTTCACTGTGCTGTAATGTATATGTGACAAATACAGTCTATTCTATTCAATATTTTTCTATATGGTGATTTATGCAAATGTATTATTTGTGAAACTGAACTCAACATAAAGCATGGAGACAAAATATTCTTGGAAATGTTTTGGGTGCTCAAACAAAGTTTTAGTGATTACACAAAAAAAAAAATTGGTGGAGTAAAGAAAGGACGTCATGAATAAATGGTGAAAGAGAGAGAGAGAGAGAGAGAGAGAGAGAGAGAGAGAGAAAACCAAAGAACCATCTGAATCAAGGTACGATGATTGAACTAAAAAAAAGGAAATTCTGTTTGCTTCTGTGTTTTTTTTTTTTTCTAACTTCAGTCACACCTACCTGGCTGAAAATGTTGGGCAGAATCTCCACCAGGTTCTCCGCTGCTCGCCGACTCTTTGGGGCATCTGGAGGGCACTGGAAAGCAAACAAAAGAAACAAATGATGCTACTGATTGTTTCCCTATCCAACTCAAAAATTTCGGAAACCTGCCAAGAAGTCTCACTAGTTAGCTCCTATACAAAAAAAAAAAAAAAAAAAAAAAAGAAAATCTCACCACCTGGCTCTGATGATAGTTCAAAACACATTTCGAAACTGTCTGTAACCCTCTTACCATGTGACACAGACACCGCTTTCTTCCCTTTATAAAACTTGGCAAGGCAAACTGTTGACAGTTTTTTTTTTTTTTCTTCTGAAGTTTGTTTAGGGGCATCTGTTGCCCTTGTTTCCATTTTAAACTCTGCTCTCAGGGAGCCCTGAGCATATGCCCCAGCAGAACGGCACACGCTGAAGATCTAGGGCTCATTAAAAAGCCTCATTAAAATGTCTGACTGGGAGTAGTTTAGCGTCACGCTTACAATGAACTCGCCTGCCTTCCCGAATAATGCATGGAGATCCATTAATCTGTTGAATTGTTATATATTTTTTTTGTTACACCACAGTGGTGCTGAATTTCTGAAAATAGAAACGTGCGGATTCACTTTCTTTCAACATAAATGTTAGATGCGCGCTAATACGCTAGTTATTTTCCATTACTGTTTCTATAGTAACAACCTGAACACAGAGACTTGGCGGAAGCTCGGCGTAATGTAGTGCTTTTAAAAAAGACGTTTTTTTTTTAAAGAGCGTGAAGCTTTTCCTTAAGGAGACGTTTTTAGGTTTCCTGGGCTTTGCGGTTATGAGTTTCTGTTTTCGTGGTAACGTGACAAACAAACGTTAACAAGCGGTTTCCGAGAATTTATACGCTTGTTGTATCGCACCGACCCCGGAGAACATCTTCTGTCTGATCCTCATTGCATCAACAGATCTGTCATATACACCATACAGACAAAGACATGAAGACACATACGATCTTGCTCTTCTGTCATTTAAGTTCATCCACCTCACGCTTTATTACGTATTCTGAGATACGTTTCTGCTCACCACGGATGTAAAGAGTGATGATCAGAATCTGAGGTGAGTCAACATCATCATCAACATGGTGAATCATCAACAAGGTGAGGTGTTATGTTTTTTTTTTTTTTTGAGAGAGAATCAGTGGAAACATCTAACTAAAGCTTTTGACCTCCATGATTTAATACACTGTTGCCACAATATCAAACAAAAGCATAGACATTTCCACCAAAGTGCTAAATGAGTGCTATACAGTGGCGTGCGGAAGTTTGTGCACCCCTGGTCTCTGTGAACAGCAAGTGGAAGATGAAATGATCTCCAAAAGGCATAAAGTTAAACATGAAACACTCTTTTGCAATATTTTATGCAATATCAATGTATTGTTTTTGTTTTCTACAATTTTAGAGTGAAAAAACAGGGAAAGCAGCACCCTGCAAAATAATGGGACCAACGTATCGCTCCAGGTGATGCAATTTTCAAAGCTTTATAAATACCCAGACTCCTCTAACCTTGTCCCAACAATCAGAAGCCATGGGTTCCTCTAAACAGTTGCCTGGCACTTTGAAAATGAAAATGATTGATGGCCACAAAGCAGGAGAAGGCTGTAAGAAGATAGCAAAGTGTTTTCATGTACTGATTTCCTCAGTTTGGAATGCAATTAAGAAATGGCAGTTAACAGGAACAGTGGAGGTCAAGATAAGGTCTGGAAGACCGAAAAAAAATATCGTAGGATTGCTGGAAAAGCAAATCAGAACCTCCGTTTGACTGGAAAAGATCTCCAGGACGATTTGTGGAGTTGTGGTACACTGGTACAAAGATTGCCTTCATTCTACTGCGTCCTCACCATAAAATTGAGAGTCTGAAAATTCCTGTGGTTAAAATAGAACTTTTTGGCCGCAATGAGCAATGGTGTGTTTGGAGAACAAAGGGCACAGAATCTCATGAAAAGAACACCAGTCCAACTGAAAATCTGTGGATAGACCTCAAAAGAGCAGCGTGTGCAAGACGGCCTAGGAATCTCACAGAACTGGAAGACTGTTTTAAGGAAGAATGGGGGAAAATCCCTTAAAGAACCAAAAGACTCTTGGCTGGCTACACAAAAACGTTTACAAGCTGTGATACTTGCTAAAGGGGGTGCTGCTATAAACTAACTATGCAGGGTGCCCAAACTTTTGCTGCAGACCCTTTTCCTTTTCTTTTTTTTTTTTTAATGTCAAAAATGAAAATAAAATCATTTCATCTTCCACTTCCTTAACTGTTCAAATGAACAGAAATTTTGATCAGGGGTGCCCAAACTTTTGCATGCCACAGTATATATATATATATATATATACAGTGGCGATCAAAATTAGAGAACAATTTATAAACAATTGAACAATTCTGAAATAATGTCATCTTCACTGCTCAACAGTTGAAGGAGTTTTTGTCCTGTCTATACCATGCTACCAGAACACCTTTTCCACAAAATAACTAAGGCATTTCCAAAAAAAAACATTATTTTCCAGAAAACACACTGATCAAAATTAGAGAACACTTTCAGATACCTCCCAGTTATTGGTGTTACTCTGGCACCTGGTGCTAATTTCCTTGATTATCTGTCAACCCCTATTTAACTGGCAGCCTACCTTCCAGTTTCACTGACTCTGCAAGATGGTGGGCCGTTCTAAAGTGACTGAAAGCCTCCGGCAGCAGGTTGTCCAGATGAAGGCCAAAGGGATGACCCTATCAGCCATAGCAAGACAAGTTGGTCGTTCCAAATCTGTGATTTCAAAAATATTGAATCTTTACAACATCACAAACTCATTCAAGTCCGCCAAGAAGGCTGGTCGTCCACGGAAGACAAATACAAGAGAGGACAGGATACTGCGGAGGGTCTCAATGGGCAATCGTTTCCACACTGCAGCTGGAATTGCTCACCAGTTCAGCGCTGAACAGGGTAAGGATCTGTCTCGTCATACAGTGTCTCGACGTTTAAGAGCATTTGGACTGAAAGCCCACTCTGCAGTGACCAAACCTCTCATTAGCAGAAAGAATCAAAAGGCTAGACTAAGCATGTTGTGTGGACAGAGGAGAACTGGTCCAAAGTTCACTTCAGTGATGAAAGCAAGTTTAATTTATTTGGGTCCGATGGGAAACATTATGTTCGGCGACAAACTGGAGAAAGACTGAACCCAAAGTGTGTAAAGAAGTCAGTGAAAAGTGGAGGAGGAAGTGTCATGGTTTGGGGCATGTTTTCTGCAGCAGGAGTTGGGCCTCTTATACAGCTACATGGCAGAGTGAATGCAAATGTTTATCAGAACCTTCTTTAACAACATATGGTTCCTTCCCTGCGTTCATCACCCAATCAGCCCGCAGTGTTCATGCAGGACGACGCTCCATGTCACACAGCAAAACGGGTAAAGCAGTTCCTTGAAACAGAAAACATTGAAATAATGACATGGCCTGCCCAGAGTCCTGATCTCAACCCAATAGAGAACCTCTGGAAAATCCTTGGCGACAAAGTTATGGCCAAGAAACCCACTACAGTCACCGAACTGTGGAGGAGACTGGAAGAAGAGTGGACCAAAATCACACCAGAGCAGTGTGAGAGACTAGTGCTGTCCTGTGGCCGCAGATGTGCTGAAGTCATTCAGAGCAGAGGCCTGTACACTTCCTACTAATTGCTGACTGTTGTAACCTTCAGAAAATTATGTTGTAATCTTTTTCCATGCTACAGTCATTGTTGTTCTCTAATTTTGATCAGTGTGTTTTCTGCAAAATAATGTTTTTTTGGAAATGCCTTAGTTATTTTGTGGAAAAGGTGTTCTGGTAGCATGGTATAGACAGGACAAAAACTCCTTCAACTGTTGAGCAGTGAAGATAACATTATTTCAGAATTGTTCAATTGTTTATACATTGTTCTCTAATTTTGATCGCTACTGTATATATTGCCAAATTGATTCTTCTGGGAAGATGTTCCACTAGATTTTGGAGTTTTCTAAGCGAGGTAAGGAGGCATGAGGTGCAATCAGTGCTCCAAAAGTGTTCAATAGTATTGAGGTCTTATCTTTATAGCAGAAGATCTTTCCATCCAACCCAAGTAAACCACATCTCCATAAAGCTGGCTTTGTGACCAGAAGCACTGGAATGCCGAAACAGGTTTGAGTCTCTTTATTCAAATGAAGCGAAGTTTTTACCTTTTACATCCAAAGCTATTCCACACAATAGAGTGGTTTCATAATTTAAGGAGGAACCAAAAAAATGGATGGAAATATCAGGGGTCACATTTCTTTTGTTCATCTAGTGTATCTTCTGATCTGATTGTACGCCCTCTCCCTTTTCCTGTCATACAGGTAGCGTTTCCTGAGCTCTTTATTTGGACAATTTCTAGTCTTTATTCAGGAGGTTGGGTGCTGTTTTTTTTTCTGGCAAGAGCTCCACAGGAGCGAAACGTTTCTCTGAACCGTAACAATTCAGCAAGCTGAACCCTGTCAGAGCTCTGATCAATTTAGAGGTGGGGGGTGTTGGGGAGGGGTCCACCACATGCTAGTCCCCAAAAAAAAAAACACAATTCTTTCACATGGATGACTTAAGTTTAGTTTTGACCCTCAGGACCTCCTTATGTAAGTTGATGCCATGATGCAATACTGCTCGAGCCTTTGTCTAGAACTATAAGACTGGTATATATTTGACATTAGCGGTGTAACGGTACATGTATTCACACCGAACCGTTACGGTACAGGACTTTTTCGAAGTTGTCTCAGGAACATATTTTCGAAGTTCCCTCAGGAACATATTAAGTGGCGGACGGCAAGTTTGTTTAGTCTCCGCTTCGTGTCATTGTAATTTCATTGTACTGTTAATTCTATTGGTTGCTTGAGACATTTATAATCAAGTATATGTACAAATATGCGTTTATTTGTTTTTACTTACTTTCTATGCATATATAAGATAAATAAACATCAATATATTGTATAACACATTCATGATATTATTATATTATCATATGATATGAATATTTAGAAGTTTTAAACAATTACTTTAATTTAAGTACTGCATTATGTTTAGCTGCGATTTATTTATTTATTTTTTTGGACTCTGAACGCAATTGCAAACCAACAATAAATGTTTTTAAATATATATAAATAAATCAAATTGTATTTAATTAAATCAAATTAATTTGTGCCTATTTTATCCATTACTTAATTTAATTAATATAATATTCATTTGATTTATTCTATATTATTATTGTATTTTTATTTAAACCAAGCAGGCATTAAAAAAATAAAAATAAATAAATGTAAACTGTTGTTCACAAATGGTAATAATAATAAATGATGTTAATTAAAAAAAAAACGACAAGCAATCTTATATTTATTAACTGCAAATTCTGTTTACCGTTACACCCCTATTTGACTTTTTTATTTTATTTTATTAGTTCTCGCAGCTGGCTGTGTTCTTCAAGGGGGAGTGGTGGCTCCAGCGGTTAAGGCGCTGGGTTATCGATCGGAGGGTCTGGGGTTCAAGCCCCGGTATCGCCAAGCTGCCCCTCTTGGGCCCTTGAGCAAGGCCCTTAACCCTCTATGCTCCAGGGAACCCTTACGAGAAAAATAAATCAAGGACCGTGACGTCGGAGCGACGTGGGGCCACCTTCCCGTGGGTTCACCACCTGCAGGAGGGACTGTAAGGGACCGGTGCTGAGAGGATCGGGCAGCAGTCGAAGGCGGGGGCCTTGACAGCCCGATCCCTGGACACGGAGAAGTGTCTAGGGAATCTGCTTAGACTGCTGCCCCCGCGACTCGAATTACGGATAAGCGGGAGAAGATGAATGAATGATGAATTTTATTTTATTTTTTTAAGTCACTTCCAAGACACTAAGTACGCTTTACATACTTCCGTCATTGTGTCAATTGATTCCGCCAAAAAATCCCACTATCACATACCAACAAAAGATCCCATTGATCTAAAAAGAAAAAAAAGAATACAGACTTCATTTTTCCCTACATGCAGCCATGCTAGTATTCTCATCATACTGCATAATTCAGCAGAAATATTGTGCATGTCCATTTCCTAATGAGACTCATTTCTCTCCTGAAGACAATCTCACTTTTTCTCGAACTCTTAACCAAAAACTTTGGCTGCTGTGTGCTCGAGCGAAACCATCAATATATCGGGGTAATTTGCCAACGCGCTCTGACTAAGCTTCGAAAATGAAGTTTAAATGACACATTAGCCACATTTTGGTCCATTTATCAAATAAATTCCATGCTAACCTTTTTTTTTTTTTTGCCATAAATAAAGAGGACTATACATTACAGGTATTACAGAGGAGAAAATCAAATACACTGCATAAATAAAAATGTGTGCAACCATTCGTTTGTGAATGTGTCAGAATGTCTCATTTCACATTTAGTCCTCGTTTTGCTGTTGTTATCACTTTTACTCTTCTGGGAAGATCTTCCACTAGATTGTGGAGTCTTTTCTTGTGGAGATTTGTGCTCATTGAGCCATAAAGACGATGCCAATTCATCCCAAAGGTGTTCAATGTGTTGGGTTGAGGTCAGAGCTCTAAAGCTGGCCATGGAAAGCATATCTTTATGAAGCGTTGTGCATGGGGGCATCGTGGAACAAGTTTGATGTCCAAAGACGTCGTATTCAAATAGGTGTTTCAAGGTGTTGGGTAGAACCACATAGTCAGGTGTCCCAATAATTTTTTTCCACATAATATATCTGTTCACACACACACACACACACACACACACACAGAACCCCAGTATATACATGCATACACTAATGCAATGCAAAGCTCAATTCCCTGTGGTAATCAAATCTATCAAGAATTCGAACAACAACTAGGAAATGATCATCAAAATGTCAGATGTTGTTCTACACCAATGCATTATTCTATATAATTAGGTTGTGATGGAAACAAAACCACAGGCTCACTAATGACAGATCATTTGTTCTGCAAATGTTCACGGTGCCGTCAAAAAACATATTAGGTTTCAAATATGTGGAAATAGGTTCCAAATATGTAACACCTCGCACCTACAGTAGCTGTAGATTCTCCTGCTTATACCATTGGCTTTTGCCAGTATTGCCAAGCTGAATTGAAGACTGAATTGCTGTCCATATGCGTCATCCATCCAACCTGAACAACCTCGAGCAAATCTACCAAGAAGAATGGGCCAATGGTTGGGGGGGTTTTCTTTTTAATTACTAAAATATGATTTACATTTACAGCATTTGGCAGACACCCTTATCCAGAGCAACTTACAACCAAGCAGTTAAGTGTTAAAGGCTTTGCTGAAGGGCCCAGCTGTGGTGCTGCTGGGATTTGAACTTCCAAGTTACAGAGTCCAAAACCATAACTCAGGGAAGATACCACCTAATCCTCGCATACAGTATACACCGACCAGGCATAACTTTATGGTCACCTATCATGGCCACCTGCCTAATATTGTGTTGGTCTCCTTTTGCTGCCAAAACAGTCGTAACCTGTCGATCATTAACAGCGTGAACTTTGAGCAGTTTGAGCTACAGGAGCTCGAATGTTGGATCGGACCACACGGACCGGCCTTCGCTTCCCAAGTGCATCAATGAGCCTTGGGTTCACCACTGTTCCTTTCTTGGAGCACATTTGATAGCTTCAGACGGGGAACATCCCACAAGAGCTGCAGTTTTGAAGACGCTCTGACCCAGTCGTCTAGACGTCACAATTTGTCAAACTCACTCAAATCCTTTCGCTTCCATTTTTCCTGCTTTGAACACATCGACTTTGAGAACAAAATGTTTACATGCTGCCTAATAAATATATATCGAAAGATAATCAGTGTTATTCACTTCACCGCTCATATTGTTATAATGTCATGTCTCATCGTTGTATAAAAACGCACTGTACAGCAAAATTTTTAGGTTGAATTTGTCTGTTCTTCACAACGACCTCTGGTTTTAACATGTATAAGTCGTTAAAGGCTTCAGACTCCTTATTAAAAGGCCAGAAGTTCAAATCCAAACCCTGCCAAGCCTGTATTTAATCCTCATCTACCTCAGATGTACTTCGTCCAAATGCTAACTTTTTTTTTTTTTCAGATAAACCCATCAAACCAAAGTGTATTTTTAATGAAAATCTTTAATCTTACCCGAGCTCCCGGAATTTCACAGCAAGCTTCCTGGATGGCCAAAGATGGATCGCAATACACCACCGCCTGCTGAATGTCCATCTGACGAGTAAATAAAAACAACAGTTACATTTTTGCGGGTATGAATTAACCTGAAATAATGAACAAAATGACATGAACCAGCTATAGATTGTAATTTGATGTTTGAAAAAAAAAAAATAAAATAAAAAACAATGTCGGGCAAGAAAAGCGCTCCTACTGTACAGACTTCCTCACCATGACACGGGTAGGTGTGGAACGTCTTACTTTTCATTTATGCAAGCTTATTAGCAGGTTAAAAAGATTCCGACAGCTTGCATAAGCAAAGCGGCGCTACGTCCCTGAAGCCGTGCCGTGTCAAAAGCTTCGATGCCGAGGCATTTTTTTTCCCTGCCTCATGCAGCAATTCAAGAAAAGTACAAGAGTTTCAAGAAAGTTATTTGAAGTAAAACATTGCTTTGCAACCATGTGGTAATAGATAATGACAATACACTTCAATGCAATCCATAAAGAGCTGAATTCGTTAAATTATAGATACACTACTTGAACAAAAGTAGTAATAACAAATGTAAACAAATAGCATATAGCTATATAATAGCATATACTGCCTATTTGTTTTCTTGTCCAAAGTGGTACTAATCTGGCCTACTTATTAAGAAATACTATCATATATTTCATATATGGCAATAAAAGAGTATTACCATACATGGGTATTGGGACGCCTGACTTTTCCAGCCATATGTGGTTCTTCCTCAAACTGTTACCACAAACTAGGAGGTACTCAATTGTATAGGACGTCTTTGAACGAGGGGGCATGAAATTTTCCTTCAGATCCAGTTCCAGCATGATAATGTCCTTGTGCAAACAGTCAGCTTCATATGGAATAAGGAAGAAACCCTGAGAGGAACCGGACTCAATCGTGGACCCATCCTCATCTGGTTGGCACCGAATGTCCATTCAATATAGTTCCATCACTGCTTAAGCGTACTGTTCACTGGCCATTTTAGCAGACTATTAATATTAATTAATATAAAAATCCATTCTCAGGGTTCTTGAGTTGCTCAGTAACTTTATATATCTATAGGGATCTCCACTGTTTACATGGGTTGAAGTGGAAGATCTTGATTGGCCTGCTAAAAAGATGAGACCACAACCCTACTGAACAACTTCGAGTACTTCAAGTACAAGACTATAATAAGTTGAATGAAAGACTCTCCACAAGCCAAAATCTAGTGAAACATCTTCCCAAAAAAGTGGTGGCTAGATGTTCTGTGCCTGGAGATTGCATGGAGGCTGGAAGTTGTGTGAAAAAAAAAACACATCTGGCTGGTGTACTTTGGAAAATGCAGTACATTAGAGTGTATATACAGTCAATTCGAGTAAAAAATCGAACCTTAGCAACTCATATTCCTCTTACAGAACATCTGATCTGACCAGCTAATTGACATTCAGCTGGGTGTGTGTCTTGACTTGATTTGGTTAAGAAGTAGGAACTGATTAATAAATCATGGCTGATGGGTGCTGCTTGTTAAATCTCTTCAGGGTCCAGTTTCATCATGCTTTTTAGAGCTGAGTAACATAAAACCCAGTAGACCAGAGCCGGTGGTTATGCTTCCACAGACTTTTCCTTAGATAACCTCCTGGAAAACACACACATATATATCCCAAAGCCCAGGGCTGAGCCTGCAGGTAGCCATTGCACAGGAAGCTACATTTCTACACCATTAGCAATGTTCTGCACGATTAGTAGGGGGAACAGGAAGTCAGCTGCTCCTGATTTCTTTTTCTATCACACAAGGTTACACATGAAATTCCTCTCCATGTTAACTGTTTTGAGTATTTAGATAACATTTTTAAATGAATTTTTTTAATTACATTGATCCGTATAACACAATTTACATATTGAAACCTGATACCTTCATATCAAAACTTTTTAAATTGATGTTTATTTGTGTTGCGCCTCAAAGGCGCAAAAGCAGCTTTGCTCAGATAATGTGGTGATAATAAATTAATATGTTCTTTACAAGTGTAAGTTTGTCCCTGGTGGCAACTGTGGCAAAGAAAAACTCCCCGAGTCGGCATAAGAAAGAAACCTTAAGAGGAACCAGACTCAAGAGGGAAACCCGTCCTCATCTGGGTTGCACCAAATGTCCATTTATTACAGATAAACGATGTTGCATCAGGATAATTCACGATAGTTCGTTTCTCCAAACGTTCAGCTGAAATACTTTGCCATGCCTCTTGAAAAAGTTCCCAAAGCTGATTTCCAATAGATGGAGATTTCTTTATGATCCTCCCAGAGCAGTGGGGGTGCAGTGCAGTGACTGACCAGGCCATTCCAGACGACTGTTACAGAACATGAACATACACGGGTCAGATGGAATTGCATGGCGTGAGTTGAAGTATGGAATGGTAGCCATGCTGGTTCAGGATTCCTTTCACTTTCCAGAGTCTCCAACCTCCAAAACAACTCCAAACCACCTCCATGTTCACCCGTGGGGGTGAGGCAGTCTGCTAACATCTCTTCTGGTTTCCATCTTACACATGTTCTTCTATTAGACGAACTAATAGAGAACTTTTTTCCTTCATTCACTGTCCAATTCTTGTGTGTTTTCCACTCTTACTGAGTTCGTTGATTTGAAATGGAAAAAGCATTTGTCTCTCAAAAACCATAAAAGACCACCAAAGGTACATTTATTGTTGAATTAATGAAATTGCCTAATGTTGTATAGAAACTAAAAGGAACATTAATGCGTCTTTCAAAAACAATAAAAAATGTTTAACTTTTTCGTTAAAAGAACTTTTCGGAGAGAACTTCAGAGATGTTTTCTAATTATTTTTTAAAGGTCATTATCTACATTGTGAAAAGAGAACATCTATTTAAAAAAAAAAAAAAAAAAAAAAAAAGGTCATGCAATGTCAAAATATAGTGGATTTAAAAACTGCAGTTTGTGTTTTGTCTTGAATCATTTCGCTTTTTCTTTCTATAGCAATTGAATTCTAAACATCGCCGCACTTCCAGGGACCTTGAACGTATTTTAAAACATTGTACCAAATAAATCGAGCTAGAAAAAAAAGAACTTTGCGACATAATGAAGACAACGGTACCTCGACGGGAGCGGCATTGCTGGCTTTCATGAACATCAGCGTGTGTCCGGTAATCGGGACCCGGCCCCGAGGTTCCAGTGGCTTCGTCTCGATCGAGCTGCAATCCACGTGAAGCGATGCGGCGTTTTGCTGCACGCTCAGAGCTACTTTGTGCCAGCGCTGGTCCTTTAGAGACTCCACTCCTTCTCCGCTGAACACACACCCTGTTGTGGAGGCATCCTGACCTGCAGAGGATGTCCGCAGTGCCAAAGTGCCCTCTGGCCCGTTCAGGTCCAGCGAGAGCTACGTAAAAAGGAGGGACATAAAAAAATATAATAATAAAACACCTTCATTTCACGTTCAGACTGAATAACAGTTAAGGAGAAGTTCTAGCTCATTAGCATCGGAGGTCTTTAAGCTTTAATTATCAGCGAGGCGATAAATGGGCACCTGTTGTTTTACTTCACACGACGAGGTTTAATGAAAGGCCTGTCTGGGAATTAATGGCGAATGCTGACGCGAAAGATAGAGCAGGAACCAGCAACCTGGATCAGAGTCATAGAGGAGGCACGTTGTGATGAATTGTCACCCACAGAAGCTGAAGGTAACGATTTGTCTCGGCCGTTGATTTAACGCCATTTTTAAAAGCGAAAGTATTTACAATAACGCATACGGGGCCATTCCTCAACACCGAATACGTACATAAATACAAGAGGTGACTGGTACGGGATTTATTTCGAACAGTTTTGTGCTTCGTCCCTCAGTGGGCTTCATTCGTGCAGCTGAGAACCCTCAGGGCAATTGCACTCAGAGTAGGTGAGGTGGTCCCCGTCTGGTCCCATGTGAACTCTAGAACAGTGGCACGAGTGCTGAGAGAAAGTGTTTTGACCCTCAATTGACTCTGACTGCATGAAGTGAACCAAGTGTGGTTTTTGGAGATTCAAACCACGAGGTTCAACCTGAGCTCCAGCTGTAGAGACTGAGAACAAACAAAGGAACCCTAGATTTGATAGACTACTGTATATGGACAAGTTTGTGGATTAAACATCCGACTTCCCATTTTCTGATGAATGTGATGTTCCACTAGATATTGGTTGAAGATTTGTACTTTTTCAGGGCTTTAAAGATAAGTGGGCTTTTTACTTTGGGATACTTTCTTTAAATATATCTGGAATGTAAGGAATCCGGGGTCATTGTACAGGGTCAGCCATGACACAGCACCCCTGGAGCACACAGGGCTAAGTGCTTTGCTCAAGGGCCCAAGAGTGGCAGTTTGGCGATACCGCGGCTTGAACCACCAACCTTCCAATCAGAGCCTTGAACACTGAACTACCACTTCTCCTGTGTGAATTAGAGTTCAATCAAGATCTTCCATTCTAACCCATGTAAACCATAGAGCTGGATTTGTGCACAAGACCATTCTAATGCTGGAACAAGATTAAGTTTCCTAGTTTGAAGGAAAAATTGAATACTAACGCATCCAAAGACACTCTATACAAGTGTGTACCTTCAACTTGTATAGATGTACATCAAATATACGTTATTTACATAAACTATATAGTTATTTCTTTAGCACAAACTTTCAATGAGAAATTCAGCTGAAAAATCTTGAAAATATACCAAATTGGAAATTTTCCAGGAATTTATGGGAATTCATTAACAATTTGGAAAAATGTATATAAACTGTATTTTGTTTGGTAATTTTTTTTTTTAGAATGACATTTTTTTTTACTTTGATTTGGTATCATTTTGTTGCACAACAGCTTCCACACAGCACAAGAAAGTTTTAAACATAAATGTATTGAATATTTATGTCATTTACATGAATATGTAATTCAATAAATTGAATTATTTTTTTTTTTACATCATTTTTTGTGTAAGATTAAAGAAATGATCTGTTATGTTATGGAGGAATGTACAGTGCATGTAGGGGGGTGTGGCCTCAGTGGCCATGTGATTGAATGTACAGGGTAGAAATGAACTAAAATGAACTAAAATGATCCTGCAATTTTCTAACTACATTTCTGTTTATTCCAATGAATTCCAGTTAATTTGCATATTTTCCTGTTTATTCCTATGAAAAGTTACCTAGAAATTCCTAGAATTTTGCAACCCTAGTCCTGAGGTTTTTTTTATATGTCTGCACACAATTGGAGTACATGCTATAGCAACTATAAACATCATCCTCTTTCCTGAAGACCTTCTTGTAGTGGAAAACATACCGTTACAAAGCACTGCAAAGTGGAAATTCCTTCCATAAATGGAAACAAAGATTCGTAAGGATTTGCTTCCCTTTTGTGCCTTTTGTGATCTTATATTCGAATCATTTATCCGGATTATTATGGCGATCACATCACAATCTTCTGGGAAACAATATAAAGAAAATTATCGTATTAAAACATAATTACAAGCATTCGTACGATCATCGAGAATGAATGTTTACTGATTACACAAATTAATGGTGGAAGCGAATGACTCCGGAATCGACCAACCAGGATCACGTCTGACGAGGTTAAATAATTGATGTAACCCATCATCTTGCGATTTATATGCAAACTGTGCCCGGAGTCTTCAAAAAAAAAAAAAAAAGATTGAAGAAATTGGATTCTGTACCTGTGGGTACCCTTGGCCGTCAGATATCTGGAAAAGGTAGACGTTATCCCTCAGAGCCTTGGCCTTCAGCAGCAGGGTGAAGACCAGCGTGAACTCCTCAGGCAGCCCATGTGGAAACACTTGACTGTGGAGAGATTGGATGGAAAGCGATTACACACATACGGCTACAGAATTGCATCAGCGAGGCGTTTTTTTTTCTGTTTTTTTTTTCCTTCTTCCTCCAGTGTTTGGCTGCTCAAAAGAGGGTGACCTCTGACCCTGGTTTTCATAAGAAACACAAGTTTGGTCCACCTCGTGTCTACTTTACAGGTCATGCCTAGCTACATTGTGAGAATGTGTTTGCTGTAGCAAACACACTTTTTCTTACAATCACAGTAAACTCGAGCCCAGTACATGGGTCACGGGGTGAGGGAATGCATAAATAAGTTCGCACACACACACACACACACACACACACACACACACACACACACACAC
>JAAIIK010000077.1:1971142-1985295 GCA_014706435.1 Silurus glanis
ACACACACACACACACACACACACACACACACACACACACACACACAGTGGGTAACCAGAACACACAGGCAAGTACCATCACATGGAAGTCAGGCAGCTGGTTCATGTCTTTACAGCAGACAAGTATGACAGTGATTTACAACACACTGAAGGAATCCAAGGAAATAACAGAGTAGCTGCTCTTTTTTTTTTTTTTTTTTAACACACACGGAAAGAAACGGTGTGATTTTTCATTTTCCAAAACTTTTGCTTGTTGACACTATTATTCCTTTATGACCCTTTTCAGACTTCCTTTCTGCCCAGATGTATAGACAAACAAATATATTTTTCTCTATCCATCTGTCTCTCTCTGTTCTTTTTCTCTCAAACACACACACACACACACACACACACACACACACACACACACACACACACACACACACACAACTCCAGAATTAAACGAGTGAAAGTCAGGGAGAAATGACACGAAAGGGTAGCACCTTTATGACAGTCTGGGATAACGAAAAAAAAAAAAAAAGAAGAAGTCACGCACAAAAGGGGTTTGAAGGCCAAAATCCAAGCGAACCACTTGTTTATAATCAGCCTGAAAGTCCAAAGAAAAAGAAAAAGAAAGTGGTGGTGGGGAAAGAAAGTCAAACGGCGGTATATTAATGCAGGCTGTATCCTGTGTAAGGTAAACACGTCTGACAGTATGAATTGTGAACACAAGCTCTCCAAGGCCCTGTCTAGAAGACAAGGTGGATTTTGAGTGTGTGTGTGTGTGTGTGTGTGTGTGTGTGTGTGTGTGTGTGTGCATGAGTGTTGAGAGAGAGAGAAAGCGAGAGAGAAAGCGAGAGGTCAGCTTTCAAATGGGAAAGACATCTAAGGCTGTGAAAAATCCATCCTGATTGAGAGACAGCCTAATAGCTAAAAGAGTGTGTGCGTGTGTGCAAGTGTGTGTAAGTATGTGTGTGTGTGTGTGTGTGTGTGTATGTGTACGTCTACCTGTCAAGCGTCCGTCTGCAGCTAGGGATTTCATATAGTGTCAAACGTCAGCCTACTTGAGTTTTGTGTAAATTTCCCCGCAGCTTTCGCACACCCCTCAACCCTCGGCGTTCTGTAGCCTCGCTGTAAAAGATGGCATCTTGATAAAGCACTCTGTCGTCCAACGACGTTAAGGGCACACGAGGACCAAACGCTCGCTTTGACAATCTGTGTGAAAAACATACTATCTGCCTTCAAGGGAAAACCGCAACCCGAACGCACTTTCGCCGTTATTGTGAAGAAAGTCTAAATCGCAGCAGACAGGTAACGAATCGCAATTTCGCGTAGGATGTGGTACGTCGTGTGACCATGTGACCCGGTTTTATATATATGTAAATGGAAAAATGCAGTCATATTTGTAGAAGGTGCACTAGGGGAGGGGTTTAAATCACTGGTTAAGACCTTAAGATCTTCCATTGCTGGGCCCTTCAGCAAGGCCCCTCAACCCCCCCTTCATCTGCTCAAGTGTAAGTCTAATAAGGGTGTCTCCTAAATGCCATAAATGTAAGTCATGGGTATGGTCTGAAACGTTTGATTTCATTACCTATACCTGTTTATATTTTATTCAGGAAAAAAAAAAAACGTGTCACGACGATGGTAGCTATACGGAAAAAAATTGTATTGTATGATTTTCGCACAGCGTTTTTACATTTTCGGACGATGCATAGGATGTACACATCTCCCACCTGGCACGACGCCAGCGCTCGCCAGAGTTCAGTTGTTTCGGTGTTGGAGCGTGTATTTTTTTACAGTGTTATTGGTGTTTCAAATCCCAATTTTAGCTCGTCCTCGCACCCGCGCTGGCACATGCATGTATATACTGTATAGTTTATACATTACGGTAGTTTAATTTGCTCTGTTTTGCTAAATAATGATATATAATATATAATAATTATTCCTTACTGATCTACCATTCTTTAAGAATCCAGGGTAGGCTAGGACATCGACTTCGAGTTTTAATGGGGTCATCGGAACGCATCTTCATCGTAAGTACCTGTATTGCTAATCTTGTCGTGAATTACATTTCTAAAATTGAAAAAGTGTGGAAACTTAAAAGAAATTTAAGGAAAATGTAATTATTTAAGGAAAATTGTATTATTAATATTGAAGGGATTAGAATTTGCTGTCAATACACAGTAGTTTGTATCAGTATACATCTATCGTCCTATACACAGCATCTATCCAGTCTAAAAACTCCAATGTAATGACCCATTTATAACTGACTAGGCCGGCCATGCCAGCTAACATAATTCAAGTGGGTATAGCATGCTAGTTTGTTTGTTAGGTTGCAAATCTGCAGCTATAGTTTGACCCAGGAGGGTGAACAACAATTAACCTTTGAGTCACAATAACAAATGGCAAAAAAAAAAAAAGTCCAGATTGTTGCAGCTCTAACTGTTGAAAAGTTCAAGGGGGTAAATACTTACGTAAGGCACTTCAAGACATTGAGACAGCATTGATTAATGATGTGTGCTAGTGCTCTACTTGTATACTCGTTTTATCCAAACTAACTTACAAGAACGATAGAAGACCAATCACAAGTCTTTCACTCAACCTCTCTCTGGGGGGGTCCTGGAATTTGAACTCACGACCTTTCGGTCGCTCGTGCAGGTCGTCAAAAGACAAAAAGGTGGGCGCTGAGGGTTAACTGGTGAGTGGGCTGTAGAAAATTGTAGTATAATTGGTTCTTTAAAGCTCTGCTTCAAACCCTATGAGTTCATATGTAATACTGAATAAATACCACGCTCTGATCGATCGCACCAATGACTTACCATCATGGAATAATTTACAAATATTGCAATATATAATATTAACTTCAAGATATTGTATCTGTGGTTAATGAATTAGCAAACTGCTTAGCATTAGTCATACATATTGGAACAAACGTATGCCGAACATTGACAATCTTCGATATTTTTTTGCATACTGAGGGAAGAACAATAGAGAATAAGGCTTAGGTCATGGCTAAGGAAAGGAGACCAACTTGGGAGGCTAATTTTGCTAAATATAGCTTGAAGGAAGCATTCACTAGCATAGGGCTAGCCAAAGAGTAAGTCTAGACGAAATACTGGTATTCCGTTTGGCTCTTTTTGCCTCCATTGTATTCAGTTTTTAGCTCCAATTCACGATAAACTTTTTCATGTTGCATTATTATTAGCTAGTCAGTAGACATACGTCTACTGACTAGCATATTTGTCATATTTTACCCCAGGTAGCCAAAAATCGTACACAGACGCAAGGACATTACACAGAAGGAATGATGTTTCCGGGCAGAAATGTCTCTGTTATATAAGTATATTTACATAAAAACATGTCATTACTTCAACTTTTATATTCTGGTCCTTCATATATTTACAAGTTGCACAATCGAGTCTCAATGCTTCTTGCACCACTTTGGACCATTAGGCAACAGGTTGTTATTTAATAGTGGACCTGGCTGATGTTACATATGTTATCATTTTCAACGATACGTTGTTCCTTGTTAGCTTTATAACAAAAAAAAATTCAATTAGGACACAATCCAAGCCAATGGTTGTTTCCTGAATCGGTAATCCTGTCCACTGAAACCAGAAAGCCCCCTCAAGCCACTAAATCCTGATGATTATTTTTAATGATGTCGAGTGCCTGAACATAGCCGAGAATGTGTGGATTTTTCGTACAACTTGTCCTGCTGAACCACTGTACCATATGTAATGATGTGCTATACCATTAGTGTGCATTTATCTTCATAAAACCATGGAGAAAAACTTGATTTCGGCAGTGACCATATGAGGACATCTCATTAACATTTACATTTATAGCAGACATTCTTATCCAGAGCCACTCACAGCTGAGCAGTTGAGGGTAAAGGGCCTTGCTCAAGGGCCCAGCAGTACAGATTGATGGTGCTGGATTTGAACTTGTGACCACTGCAAGATCACGTGACCTAATATGTCAATGATTCTTTAACAATTGGATCACAATGTCTTATATAAATCTCACCTTTCCCAGCACTTGTCTTTTCCACGCTTGTTGGAATTGTTCATGCTCCTCATCATTATGCTAAGGTTTCCTTGATGCTTTGTGTTTTATTTCACGGGTTCTCATTTGGAACCTAACTAACAGCAAGTTGCGGATTATCTCAAAATTTGCGGGAATCAGCAGGGGGACCGAATGTTCAGGAACGTTTGGAACAACATTTTAAACTATGTTTTCACTAACAAATGTCATAAAAATGTTTAAAACACTATTGTATTAAAGTGACATAATGTCTAGATGAATTCACCAAGGTACCATATGGACTGCGGGGGTGCATCCAAAATTTGCGGATTTTCAGAACTCGCGGGGGGTCTCAGAACGTAGCCTCCGTGACTTCCGGGGACCACTGAAGTTGCGTTTACCAAGCCAAATTTTAGATACGTATCCCGAGGCCTACTGTGTTGCACTTCGCATGGCCTATTTCGTGTATCTCGAAATTGCCAGATTCGTTCGAACTCATTAAATAAAAACGGTACTTGACCGCGATTGTCGGTATACTTATCCATGAGAACTTCAGCAGATCGCCTCAGAATTCGACATCTGACTCAATACCATAGCCGAGGTAATAAACATTCACTTCCACACTCTCTTTCCCTCTCATCTCCATATTTATTTATGACTGCCTGAAAGCTTTCTCACAAAAGTCAGCCAAGGGCTAGTCGTCATCATACCCCAATAAACTGTCACATCGCACGCTCCGATGTCCACCGACCAAAACGGGAAAAAATAAGGCAGGAGAGAAGATTCCAGCTGAAACTCTGTGTCCTCAAAACATCTTCACCTTCCAGCGATAGCGCTTTCCTGGAATGCTAACAGCATGAGATATACATGACAGATTGAAGGTGATGATCCGACTAAAAGAGCATGACAGCGTTTCATCTGTGGCCAACGTTTTAAGCTCCTTTTATTGTTTTGTCTCAAAATGACGTTTAAAACAAAAACGATTACGCGCATTATTGGAGATTTAACGCTGTCGTCTGGATCTGCAGCAATGACTTTTCTGTCATTGCGAATTACGCACTATATCGGCAAAGGTTTGTGGACACCTGACCATAAAATGTCCTTTTTAATCCCATTCTACATTCAGGATGGTTAAAATAACCTCCACTTTTCTGGGAAGATGTTGATTTGTGCTCATTCAGCCACAAGAGCGTTAGTGAAATCAGGTAAATCAGCTTCCCAAATTCATCCCAATTGGGTTGAGGTTAAAGCTCTAGAGTAGGAGATCTTCCCCTCCAACCCATGTATCTTCATGGAGTTGGTTTTGTGCATGGGGCATTATCATTCTGGAACAGGTTTGAGTCTCCTCGGACAAGTGAAGTAAAAATATCATGCTACAGCAACCTGAAGACAATTGTGTGCCCCCAAATCTTTGGTAACAGTTTGGAGAAGAACCACATATGGTTGGAAAATTTAGGTGTCTCAGTACATTTGTCTATAATGTACATCCCTGGAAATAGGAGGTGGTATCAAAAAGTAGTATATTCATCTATGTTTACACACTATCACCTTCAAATTAGTCTCCTTGCTGAGCAACCCAGTGTTCTTATGGAATGTGTTCCGGATCTACGCAATGGCGTCAAAACGGCGACCTTTCAGCTGGATCTTTATCTCCGAGGAGAGAGCGAAGACAGCAGGAGCCAAATCTGGCCAAGTAGGGAGGGTGCGGAAGTGAGACCATGCGGATTGTTCTCCGATGATCATTTCCAAATGCTGGACTCAACATTTTGGGGGAGGGTTGAGCTCGTTGAAGGTCTTCCTGATCTCTCATAATCTTCCGGCGATGTCCTTCTGCTCTTGAAGCCACTCGAAATACCTCGATCGACTCGTTGCGGTTAGCACAGTTAGTCTCGAAATGTGCATGAAAGACTTTCTTTTTACATTTTTGAACCATCCCTTGGTGGCCCCGGACCTTTCAGCTACTCAAGATGATATTATACACTCTACAAGCTGTACTGTAGATTTATTTGAATGAATCAGGACATTTTGTCCTTCAAGCTTTGGACCTCTAATCACAAACTAATACACAATGTATTGTCTCTATTCAAAGTAACATATTCTCATATAGTTACGTCCCCAAAGTGTCCTCTCAGTCATCAAAACATAAACTAAATGGTTTTTAGGTCTTTCTTTATGCCAATTCAAGTGCACGCATGGTCCAAAAAAGCTGAAGTTCATAAAACGCATTGAATTGTACCGTGGTTTATGGTCACACCAAAAAAGAAAAAAATGATGGCTCTTTAATATTATTGTTAATAAAACATTTTACCACCCTGGGCTGTGGAGGGAGCTTAGTGAGCATGCCAGTCTGATTTCCAGAAGTACAATATTGGAAGGAGTGCAGCTGAGTCAATCTCCAGATGGTTGTCCCAGTGCTTGAATAGTTTTTCCATGCTTTAGGGCCAAAGTTCTTAATCAACATCTAGCTGTCATGGCCAGGTTTAAAATTCAGACAGGCTTGTGCTGGCCTGTTTTATTACTGTGGAAGTTATGTACATGTACAGCTGTGCTCGCAATTGATGAGTGAAAGAGAGAAGAAAAGCGAATGACAAAAACAGACAAACGCAAACGTTGCCCTTTTGGGAATGCATCGACTGATGTTACAGCAGTTGCTTTTATTGCCTAGTGAATGCTAACTCCTAGAAACTAGCCAAAGAATCTCATAATGTTTTATGGAGAGAAAGAGAGAGAGATAGAAAGACGAAGAGACAGAGAGAGAGAGATTAAAGGCTTACTCAGTGGGCTGGATGAGGCGAACTTTTCCCAGGCGTAGGACGACAGGCCCCCGCGGGTTACGTATCTTCTTCACATCACTGTTCTTCATCAGGGAAAAGCGCCGCACCAGATTGAAACCTGCGAATCAATTGATCAATTCATTAAACATCCAGCAGGCTAATCAATCAGCAGGCTGCCGCACGACAGCCACCATGCAGTGTGTCACTGACGGAGTTCAAGTGGAGCAGAAAAGCCTTTAATGTAGGGATTTTGTCTTTAGGTGATCTTGCCCTGATCTCTTCGTGAGTTAATAACTCTCTCTCTCTTCAGAAATTCTCCACAAGAGAACAAAATGTACATTTTCAAATGCATCACATGACATTTGTAGGTTCTCAGACAGTCAAAGTGCTTGATGAAGTACTAAGAGTGCCAAAACTTTCTTTCTTTTCTTTCTTTCTAATTCATTATAAACCCTATCACAATAGTGATAGGAAACACTGTCTATAGTCAGCTACATCATTCGCACTTATATTTAACTTTTCCCTAATTTCTTTATTTTCTAATAACATTTTGTTTATTCTAATATTCCTTCAAATATGACCAAAATAAATACATATTAAATAAAATATATGTATTAGGGCTGTCAATCGATCAAAACATTTCATCGTGATTTATCCCAACTTAATTGCACATTTTTATCTGTTCTAAATGTACCTTAAATGAATACTTTTGACGTTTTTAATTCTCTAATCAACATGGACATGAACGAATATTGATGCTTTATGCAAATGTGTGTTTATTATTCATGAAACCGAACTCAACATTGAGCATGAATACAAAATATTCTTGTAAATGTTTTAAAGTAATTACGGTGTTTTAAATGATGTAAATCATCAGGAGGCCAAACGCAACTTTGGAGCTATGTTTCCACACGGACGGTTTTAATCGCTGGATGTGTGCGTATTGGTGGGTTTTGGTGCTCGATTTGAGACTTGGCGGATCAGTAAAACAAATGTTTAGTGATCGAGAATTATGTTTTGGTGGAGTTTATTGTCAAAGTAAAGAAAGAACGTCGTTAATAAAGGTTTTGCGTTAAAGTATGTATATATAAAACTGTCAAATCTGTCAAAAACTGTTGACAGATTGACAACTCTTGATTTGAGTCAGACAGAGACAAGGAGAGAAGATGTTAGCAGACTGCCTCACCCCCCACACTCAAACATGGAGGTGAAAGCTTAATGATTGTATTTTTTTTTTGGAGCAGGGAATGTTGAAGTCTTAGTCCAGGTGAATGGAACCAACATGGTAACCATCTCATACTTTAACACCACGTAATTCTGTCTGGAGTCGAAAGTGTACATTCAAACTCTGCGTTATTTAGAGAGAAAATAGTCTTCAATGAAATTAAAATCTACTGGAGAAACGAACCGTCCAGATGCCGAGAGTGTGTAAAGCTGTTATTCATGCTAAGGCAGGATTTTTCAATGAAATTAAAGTTTTTATATTGTTGCATATAAGCAAAGGGAAGTGTCTCTCAAAAATGATAAAACTATTGGTGGTCTAGTGGTTAGGATGCGGCGCTCTCACCGCTGCGGCCCGGGTTCGATCCCCGGGCAGGGAACCGACCCCAGCCACTCTTAGTGCCGGTCCCAAGCCCGGATAAATGGGGAGGGTTGCGTTAGGAAGGGCATCCAGCGTAAAAACATGTGCCAAATCAAACATGTGGATGATCCGCTGTGGCGACCCCTAATGGGAGAAGCCGAAAAAAAGAACGATGGGCATTGTATTTGAAAAAATTCGGCCATTGTTTGTACAGCAAGCTTTATATCACCTATAGTTTCAGCCGGTTTTGAGCCCCCCTTAAAAACTTCATAGTAATGTAGTTAAATAGTAATTGAATACATTACCAACTCAATACTGCGAGCAATAATATAAAGGCAGAAAAAACCCACTAAAGATTAGTGGGATTACTCGAGGCTAATACGTAAAATAAATAAATAAATAAATAAATAAATAAATAAACGGAAAAATACAGGCAATGAAAACAAAATTGAGGCGCTAATAAATAATCTCACAATTTGAAGATTTCCTAAATATCCCGTTTGACCTGATTAAAAAAGGTTGCTTCACTCCAGTCTTTACCCTCGACTATTTTGCTGCTAATATATTTCAGTAATATTATTATCACAGAGAGGCCCTGCAGGCTGAAATTTATGTTTCCAACTGCAATTAGAGAGAAATACAATATATGTAAGCCTTGTCTGGAGTTTAAAAAGCCAGAATCGCATTTCATTAGTATTCATTAACACCAAAGCCATTGCTAATTAGCTGAAAACTGCAGGTTGTGAGTTACAACATCATTTACACCAAGCCATGATGTGTAAAGGGCTCAGCTACATTATGCTCATCAAACACAGTTAGCGGCTTAAAAAGACTACCAGAATATTATGCTAATATTATAAAGTGTCAATGGGAGATTTTAAATTATGCAGGATATTATGTATAATAAACCAAAATCTATGCTAAGAAACCATTCATGCTAAGTCATATACTGTACTAGAACACTTTTTAGACATAACTATTGGGAAATCTGACTTTTTCAACCATATGTGGTTCTTCCCCAAACTATTACAACACACTTTGGAGGCACCCAGTTGTATAGGACGACTTTGGATTTGGGAGCATTAAATTATTTCTTTAAATTCAGAGACCCAGAAGCTCCAGCTCCATGAAATTATGGTTTACTTGGGTTGGAGTGGAAGATCTCCCGCTATAGAGCTCTGACCTCGACCCTATTGAACCCAATTGTGATGAATGTGAATGCTGACCGCACCCCTGGACTCTTCACCGTAAAAAACTTCACAAATCTCCACTTGAAAATCTGGTGGAACTGGGATCTCCCCAGAAGAGTGGGGGTTATTATAACAGCAACTGTGGACTAAATGCGATGTTCAAAAAGACACGTATATTATTATGGCCAAACTTTTGTCCATAATGTGTCAGAAATATTGGCATCGTTACCCTGCTTTAAATGGAACTCCATAACCTGGCCCACCGTACAGTACCTGTGATGTTGTGTCTGGCTGTCTGGGAAAACCTCCAGTCTTCAACCTGCATAGATGGACACTGCACACCTATTGGAAGAAAACAGACATAAAATGAGACAGACAAAAAAAAAAAAAGATCAGACAGACAGACACCCGTGCAATGTCCTGAACTTTCTATGATAAAAGTTTTCCTGTGGAAGTTGAGTATCTAGCTAAGGACACCTCCGTCAAATGTTAGACCTGAGCAAAGGGCAAAAATGTGTTGCAGCGATCAAAGTTTGTGCCGGGAAGACAGATAACGTCTCAGATACGAAGCTGAAAATAAATTCTTGCTGTCTGAAAGAATCACTCCATAATCCGAAGACAAGGCCTCTGACAGCTGGCTTGACACTCCATCGATGGGTGGACGGTACATGATTGATCTACTCGTGCTGACACACACCGTCGTGGGCCAAAGTGCTGTCTGTCATACAGCTAGGAAAGGCGCAAAGGGATTCGGAGGTAGAACCGCACGACGAAAACCCGGAAATATACATCTAAAGACTTTAAACCAGGGTAGATTTACAGTACAACGCCACCTAGGGATTACAGTTAGGTCAACGCATACCATGATAGGCTCAAAAAATTGTTCATCTCGCTACGTGACTCCATGCTAGCTCAGTGTGGCTCTGAGTGCCGTTGTCAATTAGACGTTTATAGATGGGAAGCGTGTCAAACGCCAGAGCTGTAACCGAGAGAGCCAGCAACTCGGTGAGGTTTTTATAAGGGAGGTGAGAGGAGGAATAATGAGAGAGCTGGAGCTCCAACCTGGTTCTCCTTGTCAAGATCTATAAATCTCTTTCTCAAACTTGAGACATCTGAAATCCCTCTTCTGCTAACACAGCAACCTGAGGGTTTGGGAGGAAAATATCTTGCTCAGGAAAACTGACAGACAAAGAGATCATTTTGCATCGTTGTCAAATTTTCCGCTTTTTTATTTTGAAGTCAACCAGGACACTACTCTATAAAGCTACCTCTCACCTCTTTTTGCTTCCAAGAAGATGAATTCCTTAATTATGAGATTACCAAAAAAGGCCTGAAGGATGATCAGCTGCTGAAGAAACTTAAAATAAAATTAAGATAAAACATTTGACCTATGAAGGAAACGAGCGACATATTATTTATTTGACATATTTGAATATTTATCAAATATTCATCAGTACTCATCAATCATTCCCAAAATCTGGGCAACAGTGGCAATAAGAAACCTTGCTAACGGAGCTAAATAGGAAGACACCAGCACAGTACAGCTAACAATGTGAATCAAACCATATTTTTGTCAGGTAGTCTAGGAATTTTAATCAAGATAGAGGTTAACAGCAAGCAATAGAGATTCTAATTTATTAGGAATGTAATTGAATATGAATCCATTATCTAAATGCAATAGATAATGTGTTTCTAACCAACTCAGATATTATTAATATGAGTTCTGAGAGTTTTCAGAGGTGGATTCGGGGGCACCGGTGAAGCACAGATATGGAGTTAGAGGGACTGATGCTATAGCCATGCTCTGGAATGTATGATATTCCTTCTGTTCTGTGTCAATCACAGCGACGTAACTTTATGGTCACCGAGCAGGCATAACATTATGACCACCTGTTGGTCCCCCTTTCGCTGCCAAAACAGTCGTGACTCGTCAAACATCAACAGCATGAACTTCTTCAGCAATTTGAGCTACAGGAGCTCGTCTGTTGGATCGGCCCACACGGACCAGCGTTCGCTCCTCACATGCATCAACGTCGTCTAGACGTCGTCTAGACCCAGTCGTCTAGACTTCACAATCTGTCAAATCCTTACGCTCGCCCATTTTGAAGACAAAATGTTCACCTGCTACCTAATAAATCCCACCCATAAGTGCCGTGATGAAGAGATAATAAATGTTATTTAATCACCGGGCTTAATGTTATGATGTCATAATGTTATGCCTGATCTGTGTATGTGGAAGGGGGCAGATAACACTTTTCTTCCAAATGTGTTACGTGCTGTGATGCAGCCTAAAATTCAGCTCGAAAAAGGATGCACTTGGCTGCGTTTAGATGAATTTCTAGCCTTTACTCTTCACATACATAGGGGGTGTCACTGGGGTACCTACAACATGTAGAACATTTTGGTCCATACAAAACAAATATTCCAGAGATATGACAGCGTCCTGTTTGACATGCTAGGAAGACTCTATTCCTTCGCGTGATTATCGGAGTCAGCAGGTATCCATCTAGCCCTGATGTTACAGAAGATTTCAGCGTAAATATCCCTCCACTGCTCTCTGAAGGGCAGATATCACCTAAGACTCTCAGACTGAACGAGTGTAAAGACGGTCTGAAGCCAGCTGATGGGTTATACCTCTAAGCTTCAAAGAAATGGATGAACTCATAGCTTCTATCTTCCATCACTAAACGAGGTATAATTCCAGTTTCAGAAGAAACAAAAACAGCCCTGAAAAAAAGGTGATTTGTGTCTATCAAACAGAAATGTGGAGTGACATACTGGAGATATAAATATGGAATTAATATACAATATACGTATATTTGATTATTGTCATTTAACTAGTAATAATTCTAATTTACAACCCCAGATGAAAAAAAAATTGGGACACTCTGTAAAATGTAAAGAAAAAATGAATGCAATGATTTGAAAATCCTATAAACCCGTATTTTATGCACAATAGAACATCTAAAAAATATCCAATGTTTAAACCCTAAATTTACCATTTTAAGGAAAGAATAAGGTCATTTTGAATTTGATAAACTGATCCACAAAATTTCTTTTTTTCAGAGCAAGACAACTGCATACTGCATCTATTATAATAGCATGACCGTAGTAGAAGAATACAGGGGCTGAACTGGCCTGCCTGCTGTCTAGACGTTTTACCATTTGAAAACATTTGGCGCATCACGAAACGCAAAACACAACAAAGGACACCCGGAACTGTTGAGCAGCTTGAAATCGGATGTTTACGGACAGAAGACGTGATGCTACACAGTGGTAAACATGGTCCTGTCTTAACTTTTTTGCAGCCATCAAATTCAAAATGGTGTACATTCTCAGTTTAAACATTTGCTATGGTTTATTGTTTGTTCGTTTTGTTTTATTGTGAATAGAATATGGATTTATGAGATTTGCATTCTGTTTTTAATTTACATTTCACATAGTGTACCAACTTTTTCAGAAACGGGGTTGTATCTAGCCATACATACGTGACAGATGTGCGTATTGAATATATGAACCCTGGCCTTGACACCCATATATATGCCTTTTGCCACACATTACTGTAAGAGGCACATGATTGTCTGTGTACTAAGTTTTAACCAAGTTCTAGCATGATAACGCTCTCCAGAAGTTGAAAATTACCAAAAAATTGATCGATCTATTTGAAAATCTGTTAGCTAGTAAAAGTCTAGTATTACAGTGCTAAAAATATTAATATAATGTAATTATTGTATGGTATGAATTCATTCACATCATGTTGGGCCCTTAACAACAAGTCAGTTGGCTCAGTACTATAGCTATACGCTATTAAAGCTATTAGCAACACACGCAATTACCATACTTGGAAAAATATGCACCAATAAACATTAGCATAGTAACAGTACTCCTTTTAAATGTACATTTACAGCAGAACGACTCACAATGATCTCTGAGCAATTGAACGTTAAGGGCCCAGTAGCGGCAGCTTGGTGGCGCTGAGATTAGAACTCGCAACCTTCTGTTATAATCTTCCAGGCCGCCATGTTTGTCAAAGTGTGGGCAGTTCTTAAGTCAGTAAAGATACCTTCGTGTTTAAAAACCCGTGTATCAGCGGCGTCCTCACGCTTGGCCCGAATAGCAAGTGTCAGTGCGACTGCTGTGCTGAAAATGATTCACCGCCGAAATAATATCAGGTCTTGAGTGGACCCATTGTGTAAACGACCACCAAGTCACTTTGCTACTCCTTCGTTCTATTGATCGGTTTACGGCTGAAGGCTTGATGATATGTTGCAGTGGTCTCGGGAGGTCAGTGGACAGTCTCATAAATTTCTCTCATCCTCTCTCTCTTTCTAAAGTTAAGGACTTCTGTTCGGTGCCTTTTAAGGTGAACGTGTCCATGTAGCGTATTGGTGTTAACTTGTTCAAAAAAAAAAAAAAAAAAAAGACCAGATATAAATGCTAACACGCATTCTTTATGGACAGGAATATTGGGACACCTGACCTATATGTGGTTCTTCTACAGACTGTTCCCACAATTGTATAGGGAATATAATATTGTGTAATACTGTATAGGGAGATCTATCTATCTATCTATCTATCTATCTATCTATCTATCTATCTATC
>JAAIIK010000077.1:1987691-2009258 GCA_014706435.1 Silurus glanis
TATATATATATATATATATATATATATATATATATTTGGGCTGTCAATCAATTTAAATAATTATTTGATATTAATCACATGATTGTTATTAGTTACTCATCGCACATTTTTACCTGTTCTAAATGCACTTTTCAAGTTTTTAATACTCTAATCGACATGGCCATGTACAAATATAAAAGCTTTACGCACATGTATGTTTATTATTAGTGAAACCGAACTGAACGTAGAGCATTACCACAAAATATTCTTGTTTGAAAGTGATTATGGTGTTTTAAATGACGTAAATCATCGGAACACGAAACGGAACTTTTGCTTTGTTTCCACACGGACGATTTTACTCGCCGGATGTGTGAGTGTTTTGGTGCTTGATTTGAGAGTTGGCGTAAAACAAATGTTTAGTGATTAAACATGATATTTTTAATGGAGTTAATTATAATTTTTAATATCTGAGTAAAGAAAGGATGTCGTCAATAAATGTATTTATTTAGATTTTTTTATAAAAGGTCAAAAGAAATGCATTAATTGTGCGTTAATGAAATTAGTTCCGTTGAACACTTATTCTTTGTTTTGTCTACACAACCAATATATATTACAAAATTAATTAATTATGTGATTTAATTTCTACATAGAAAAACAAAGGCAATAACCATAAAGGTAGTTCCAAATATCACTAAATCCTCCATGTCATTATCTTCACATGTCATTTTGCACATTCGCCCCCACCGTGACCCATTAAAGATCTCAGCGGCATACTGAAATGGCGTCATTCTCCAAAAAGAAAAAAAATCCCAAGCTATAAAGTACAGACTGTGCAGAGACTTGATTATGCCAAGCAGCATGACACCAGAACGATCTGTACTAAGAAGTGCTAAGAGAAAGGTTAGCCTTTTACAATCCCTCTTTCATGCTAGCCTCTGTCTGTGTTCCACCTCATGCATCTCTGGAGAAACAGAATGCTTGGGAAAAGAAGGGTCGAGAGGTGACTATCGACGAGAGGTGGCACTGCAAGTTTAGTCAGTAGTGCTTCTTTCAGCTCGGAGAGTGGCTCTCCTGAGGCACTTAGCCCAGAGCTCATGCTTTAACAGAATAATTTCCCACAGGAACTAATCCTCTGGTGTGAAGAACTCTCATTATTACGCTTAATAAATATATAAATAAATAAATAAACAGCAGTGAATGTAACCTGCAGAAAAGGATTTCAATCCGCAAATCCAAACTGTACTCGAAATATAGCAGGCAGTTAGCATGCTTGCTAGCAATTAGCATGTATGAAATAGAAGAGACATGTAATCAGTATTATCATGTCTGCGTCATACACTATGGGGACAAAAATTCGTGGGACACCTGTTACCACAAAGTTGGCCCAAACCGGTTCCAGGATGACAATGCTCCTGTTCACAAAGCGCCATAAGTTTGTGGACATCTGATGATAAGCTTTTTGAAAATCCTGTTCCACATTTGCTGCTAAAATACTGTTCCTGTACTTTCAGATTTAGAGGTTTGGAGATTTAAGCTCATTCAGCCACAAGAACTTTAGGTCTGAGGTACAGTAGGTGATGTAAGGAGACCTGAGGGTGCAGTCAGTGTTCCAGTTCATCTCATAGGGTTGAGGTCAGAGCTCTATTGCAAAACACTCAAGATCCAACCATGTAAAATGGCATTGTACACAGGGGCATTAAGATGCTGGAGCAGGTTTGGGTCTGGTAGTTCAAGTGAAGAAAAAAACGCCATGCTACTCTATTTGAAGACGTTCTATACAATCGTGTGCCCTTAATTTTGTGGTAACGGGAAAAGTTGGTGCATCGGTTTTCCATACAGGAAACTTCACCACATCAATGTTTTTATTCTGTCTTTCTAACAACGAGCAAGTTTCTTTCCAAGAATTCGACGACCCCATGCTATAAAGTGATTTAATGAACGCTTTGCATATGTTGCAGCTTCTCACCTTCAGCTGTCTCCAGCCGAACTCCACGACCTGACCAGATGGTCAGCAGCACAACGAAGCACAAGATGATCCTCATGGCTCCCTCCTTAAACTCCTACCTAAAAAAAATGGAAGGAGAAAAAAATGAACTTTGCCAAATTATGAAAATGGAAACTGGAATCTGTCTGGAAAAAAAAATTAACCCTGTAAACTCTGTGTTTGGTACATGATAGCGACAAAAGTTTGTGGACACCTGACCATCAGATTTTTTATTTTAAGTTGAACATCCAAATCCACAATAAGTATATTTTTGCTATTATAATAAGGTCCAATCATCTGGCAAGATGTTCCTCTAGATTTCACAGTCACATGGGAGTTAGTGAAATCAGGTACTGATGTAGGTGAAGTAAAGAGGCCTGGGTTTCAGTTTATCCCAATAGGGAATATCTTCCACTCCAACCCATGTATACTTCATGGATCTTGATTTTGACTCTTACTTTTGGGTAACAGTTTGGGGAAGAACCACTTACGGTTAAAAAAAATTCTCAGGTGTCCCAAAACCTTTTCTTATATAGTGAATATAGTTATTATTTTTTAACTAAGAGGAAAGAAGTCAATAGGAATAATTGAAGCAGTCAAGCAAGAAAAGAAAGTGAAAGATAAAAGTTGATAGCACACTGAAAATACTCCCACGGTAAAGGACATAAATATCGAAGAAGAAGTAGCTTTGGGGGTGGGGTGTTAATGAAGGTGGCTTTAAGGTTAGCCCAGCACTTGGAAATGTGTAAACTGGCCTAATTGACCATAATGGTTCCTATAAAGCTTTGTCACCCATGTGCTTTAAGGATTGCCATTATAATGCCCATCTGTGCCACTCTCAGTGTCTCAGTATGACACCCCTAATGTAACGACTAATATTACAGTATGTTGCAAAAAAAGTGAATGTTTTTTTTTCCCACTGATTCGGTTTCCATAGCGATGCCATTTATATACGCCATACATGAATTACACCTGCATTCGAATTACACATTTTGTGCTCCTGCAGAAACTAATTTTTACCATCAAAGGTATGTGGTAAGAATTTGTAGACATTTGAGACATTTGCCCCAAGGCATGACATTACACTTTTGATGTATGGCGGGACGTTTTTAGATTCCGAATTCAAAATGCAAAAAATGTCAGTGAAAAAAATAAATAAATAAATATATATATATATATATATATATATGCACTTCATTCCCTAGTCTGCATTTCTTCCTGTCAAAGTGACCCGGAATGACATGCCTCATGTCGCAACACAGACCTGACAGAATGAAGGATGGCCTTGGAACAAGACTTCATCGCTATCCTGTATATTACAGGCGGGATGTCACAGGAAGGTAATCTGCATCCTCCTGACTGAAACTTGAAAACCTTGGGGAAATCACATGCTACCACTGACTCGATGGAAAAAAAAAACTATTTGTCTTGAACGTTTTGACCTTGGCACAAAGTGATACATATGGCAGAGACCCAACGCTGAGAAAATCATCCATACCATGAAGCATGTTGGTGGTAGCCTCGTGTTCCCCTTGGGGCTCTCCGTTGCTTCTCTGGTCATTTACGTTCAACAGAGTCGTGGTTGTGCCAAAGTTTTGTTCAAAATAATGTCTCCTATAAAACCAGTCAATGTTACAAAATGATACCGACACCAGAAACCCACCATCTTGCAGAGAATGCAGTCCATACAGCGAACCATGCTGGTGGTATCACCATGTTTAGCATTTACCCTTAGTTGCTTCTCTGACCATACCCTTCTCCCCTGGTCACTAACTTTTAAATGTGGTCATACCATATCACCCTGAGAACATCCTCCTTTCAATAAATCATGGTGGTGGCGCAACCTTGAGTGAAACCTTTGTCCTTTTCTTTGACCAGAGTCATAGCCGTGCCATTTTTTTCCCCTCCATGTGAAAATAATCAACTTAATAAGGTGGACATGTCTCAAAGACCTGCTTATGGTGGCAATCCAACCGCTCATCACACTGAGAACACGCACCTTAAAAAAAGAAGCATGGTGGTGGATGTAGCATTACATTAAGCAATACCTCTGGCCCCTTGTTTGACTAATTTCTTTATCTGCTTGCTGATCTTTAGCAAAATCACGATTGTGCCACACTTGTTTCATGTTTGATCTCACATACCTGTCACAAATGAAAAAACGACCAACTATTCGGCATAATACCATTCGGATACCAATGGTCCTAAAAATAAGCCTCCGTTGATATCCCTCGCATCCCCCTATAAGGCCTAGGGGAAATTTTATACTGTGTAATTACTTCCCATTCCTAAGTCAAAGTGCTGAACACTTCCCTTTCTGACGTCCTGTCCAGAGCTGCGAATTTCTGCTCGACGCTGTCAACGCCGGTCTTTGTAAACACCACAACATCCATTAGGAGCGGGAGGCGGCTATATCGCAGCCTCTCGGTGCGTCAGAGCCATCTCTTCATTTTTAGTTTGATTTCATGGGGATACAATGGAAGCGTGCAGCTGCTTTGTTATCCTTTAATTTGTTTTCAATGTAAGAACTGAAAAAAGGAGGATCCATCTGGCCCGTGCAGATAAGTGTCTCTCACACTCTTGGCTCTCTGCCTGGCATGGTCAAAATTCGAAATCGCGACGGCTACAGCGCCAGCGGGCATAAGACACAGATCAGATATCTGCTGTGATCCACCACCATTAGCTGTCAAGCCCATAGTTAAAAATCGATCACTTCGGCATCGAGAGTACCTCAAAAAAAAAAAAAAAAAAAAAGCCAAGGTTTCAGCAAGTTCAAAAGGAAAAGACAAAGCCCAACAATCAATAAACAAGTAGTAAAATGTAATGAGCTGCCAAGCTCAGCATGTGGGGATTTTGTTTTTCAGCGATGGAGGGCTGTCACACACCATGCTGTTTTCATGTCACTGCCTAAGCATTGCTTGTTGTGCTCTTGACTCGCTGCCAAATGATGAATGCTACCGCAAAAGCACTTTTTTTTTCCTTTTTCTTTTTTTGAACGGATGCACACCGCCTCTCTGTAATTTTGATAGGTTTCGGTGCAAAATAAATTGGATGTCTACCTCGTCGCTCCTGAGAAAACAAGTGGAATAATAAATCCAAAACACTGAAGGGAAAAAAAAAATAAGTATACTAGTTTCAAATGTCCTGATGTGGATGATAAGGAGGGGAAAAAATTTATTTGCACAAACTGACCCAGATATGGCCCATTCCCAAATGCAGGATTTATTTCACATGTGACTCACTATCCAAAAAGATCTAGTGTAGCTAGCAAAGCCTAGGGCCTCGAGAGGTGCTCATGAATGCAAAAAAAGAGAGAGAGCAAGACCAAATAAGACTAAATAACTAGAGGTCAACCAGTGACCACTAGAGGTGACTTTTACCGATACCGATAGCTAGGCTGCCAATAACTAATTAATCAACCAAACTAGTTTTTCAAATGGATACTGGATAAAAAAAAACCCATAACACTATGTAAAATAGTACTTAACTTTATTACAAAAATAAAAACAGAACTGAATCATAAAAATTTACTAAATGAAATGTTATAATAATAAATATTGAGGAAAAAAAATACAGTTAAATCCAAAATGAACAAAAAGACACTTAAAAACACAGCACGTAGCATCAGTGATTCACCTATAGAGGCCGCTCTCGTACTGTATAACGCACCCCGGAAAAACTATCAGTATGGATTATTGCGTATAATTCCAGCAAACAACTATCGGTGCCGATTAATTGGCAAAACCGATGAATCGGTCGAAATCTAATAATAACCACCACTCTTTCTGGAAGATTTACTAGAAGTAGCCAGTTAGTAAAGTCAGGTGCTTATGTAGGTGAGAAGGTGAGGAGGTCTGTGGTGCATTCAGCATTCCAATTCAATCCCAAAGAGATTGGGATTCAGTAGGATTGAAGTCCGAGCTCTATAGCAAGCCACTGAAGATCTTTCACTTCAACCCATGTGAACCATATGTTGGACAGGTTTGAGTCTCCTTGTGCATGGGGATATTTAGGGAGATATTAATGCTACATTGTATGTTATTCACTTCTAAATTCATATATAGTTTTACAAGGCTATCGCTCTGGGATCGATAGAGTATAAAATATTTCTGAGCTGTTTAATTCAGATGAAGACTTGCTTGTGGTATCAGTGAAATATAAGCGCTAGTCCCAAACGTGTATGCTAACCCATGCAATAAAATGCAAGATTGATCCAACAGTGAGCTAAAAAAGAAAAGGTTTCGAATTCAGACATAAATAAAAGATTATTTACGCTCATATTGACTTTAACGAGGTCTCTCAGGAACGTAGGGGTGTGTAGAACTTACAAAAAAAAGGGCTTTACACGGCTTACAGTCATTCTCAAATGAGAGGGTACAGTGTTATTGTTTTAGTTCAAACTAAACAGAGAGGACCAAGAATGAAAATGACAGCGTTGGACACTAAATAATATCACATTATACTGTTTTGGAGGGTGGGAATAATAGGATCATATTTCACGATTGATTACTGAATAGAAATCTGTGGTATTGGGACTTTTCCATCTATATGTGTTTCTCCAAACGCTTAATATAGAGGATGAGGTAGCCTGAAATTTTCCCATTACTTGAACCAGGAAACCAAAACTTGTTCCAGCATGACAATTCTGTGCACAAAGCCGGCTCTTTGAAGTTATAGTTCACATAGGTTGAAGATCTTCTACTATAGAGCTTCAACCCTATTGAACGCATTCAGAATAAATGTGAACGTTGAATGAACTCCTCCTCACCTCACCTACATCAGTATATGACTAATGCTGCTAATGCTAATACTAATTAATTATAACAAGCAAATGGGAACTAAATGTTGAATGAGATGTTCAAAAAGGATCACCTACAAATCTTATGGTCAGGTGTCAACAAACTTTAGGACTTTTCCATTATTCAGCATTTGAGAATGAACATGAAAAAGGGAAGGATATGAAAAAATTGACCGAATGTCCAGACTGGTAGTTAGCAGCTAGTTTTGAATTCTTTTAACAAACAATTCACATTATTCATTACACACAACACACACACACACACAAACAATACACAACGGAAAAAACCTGATGAATTTCCGTCGTAATTATTGCCGCATTCGCGTTCGAAATCAAATTTAATCCGAGCACATCTGCCTTCACACCTGCACAGAACGCACTGCTAATTAATCTCCAGCTGCGCGAGTCACGGCGAAAATCGTATATGATAAAAGAAACGAAAGACTTTTAATAAGTCCGCAACGAGGAACAAGAAACGTTTTTAATTGCTGTTATTACTGTTACTGATGAACTCTGCTTCACCCAGATGAGACGCCGCGGCACGTCCACGCTCGGATAAACATGGGATTTGAAATGATTTGCTCTTTCTATTTCATGGTGTTTATGAGACGCGTGTGGGACAGAAGGAATTTCCGCTAGCCCACATGCCTTGCTTGCTAGCAATTAAATTGTAAAATTTGAAATAAAATGTATTGAACACACAAGAAAGTCAAATATATGTTAATTGCTATATAAATAACACAGACAGACAGATGTTATTTATATAGCAATTAGCATAGTTTTTACTTTGTTGCACGTGTTAAAACAATGTATTTCATTCAATTTTATTCTGATGTAAAAGAACCAGATCCTACTTACATAAACCATATCCCAAAGTGTATATAGCAGTTTGGTGGAGCTGGGATTTAAACTTGTAAGTCCAATGCATTTCCCACTGAGCTATCATGCTATAATTGGTATAATCATCATATTGGAATCATTATAAATCCTTCATGTACATAAATGTCCCATTAACAAGTCATATAACTGAACCCTAACTGAGGATCCCATTAATGAATAGTCTGTTGCTGTTATATTCCTTAATTAATTAATTAGCAGAAGCTACTGAGGCTGAACCTACTGGTGGGTTTCAATATTTATGCACCATGAACTAAATGAAGTAAATAATCCACATTCATAAACATGCTGTCATTTATATGATGAAAATGAATACAAAAATCTTGATTATAATGCGATAAACGATGGTTATTCAATGCGTATTTCAACTCTTGAAGACCATGGAAATACATGACTGAATCACAAGACCTGGTTAAATTCTGATAAGCAAAAAGAAAGTACAAGATAAACTTGATAAAACTAGAGAAAAAAACCTAATAGACCTAATTAGAACCTGATAAGCCTGGAGAGAAGGGTGTTATATATGTTATAACATGATATTCCAACAGTAATAAACCTGGTAGACCTGGTTAGAACCTCAAAAACCTGTGGTTACAACCTGATCAACAAGAAGGCAAAGACTACCTGCAAAGACTTGAACCTGACATGCGTGGAGAAAGTAAACTGATACACCTGTGGTAACAACCTGATAGACCTTCAGCTGTGAAAATGAGTAGAACCAGAGAAGAGCCTCATAGACTAGGAGGCATAATTTGAGATACCAGTAGAGAAGAACCTAATTTACATAGTGGAAACCTGGTAGACCTGAAGAGAAGAACCTCAAAGACCTTAGGTTACAACCTGATAGACCTGGAGAAAGTAGACTTTTCGCCAAGACAGTGTTAAAAACGACAAACCTGTATAGAAAAACCTGATAGACATAAACCGAATCTGACGAGAAGAACCTCATAGACCTTATACAAAATGATCGACCTTAAGAGATTAAATTGATAGAACTGACTGGAACCTGGAGGAGGGGACACTTGATTAGAACCTGAGAAGAACCTCACATACTTGTGTTAACAATCTAATAGACAGGAAACGAACAGTCTCATAAAGATTGCCATAACTTGAGACAGCTGAGAAGAAGAACCTTATTTCCCAAGTAGGAACCTGAAGAGTAGAACCCTCAAAGACCTTTGATTACGACCTGAAGAAAATGGTCTCATTGACGTTGTTATACCATGACAAACCTGTAGAGAAGAACTTAGACCTAGTTAGAACTACCTTATAGACCTGTGCTTACAAAATGATTGACCTGTAGGGTTGAAATGAATAGACCTGAACCTGGAACCTGGAGTGGAGAAACTGGCAAACTGGATTAGAAACCTGAATACCTCCTTAGTATCTGATTGAGTTTAACACAAGAACCTAACAGAAACTCTGTAAGTTCTGCCCCATTCGTTTCAATCACATTTACTCTGGATCCAAATGTTTTAACAGTTCCTGCCTAAAACAGATGACAACTTCCCATCTGTAGCATCTGGAGCAAAAAAAACCCCCCAAAAAACTTTGAAGCACATAACAACCGTCTCTGCACCTTGTTTACTAAAGTGTGGAGAATTCCGCAGGGGCAGTGGATGTTCTACTCGTTCCATCGCTCACTCACATGAAAGGAAAGACATATATCATTTAACGCACCAGAAAAAACACATTCACCTTGAGTCATATGCTGTAGCATACTGGAAAAAAGAATGGTTTAGCCAGGAGTCGAAGGACATAAGCAAAGTCTAGGTTATCTTTCAAAGAGTCAGCCATCTTGTTTTATTTCTATAAAAAAAATAAACCTAACCAACTTATCAAACAGGCACTAAGAAGGATATGATGCCACACAAAGCTAGCTTTCCAATGCAACAGCAACGTAGCCATGAGCTACGTAACAAATCGTGACTCAAACCTATACATATAGTAGGGGGAAGAGTTTTCTGGAGGTAAATCTGGTAGTAACTAGTGGTCCACACGATTTCCTAACAAAAACAAATCCTATCCAGGTGTACGTCTGGTATGTCTGTATGTCTTCCTCATAGACCAAATATGTTTTTTCAAGTAAATGTTTTCAAGTAATTAAGTATAATGACGTAAATCATCAGGACACCAAACGGAACTTTTTGCTATGTTTCCGCACGGACGGTTTTAATCGCCAGGTGTGTGCGTCATGGCGGATTCAGGTGCTCGATTTGAGACTTGGCGCAAACAAATTTTTATATCCGAGTAAAGAATGGACTTCGTGAATAAATGTGTGTTGCGTTGAAGGTTTTGATTCCGCCTCATTTGTATTTATTTATTCATCATAAATAAATATAAATGAGGCGAAATCAAAACCTTCATGATGCACACATCCGGCGATTAAAACCCTCCGTGCGGAAACATAGCAAAAATCAATTCATTAGGAGAAAAGTTTTTTTTTTTTTTTTTACATATAAATGGTCAAACAGAAATGTGCGGTACATAAATCACGCTTTATTAAAATTTGTGCCATTGAAATTAATGTGCATTAATGCGTTCATTTTTGACAGCCCTACTATATATATATATATATCATGATATAGACATTTTCCCCAGAACCTCCTTGTGACCCAGCAGCAACCCTTCGACAGCCAGGTACCAGTTCTTGACCCATCTGATGTAAAAGCACCAGCTCTTACTTACATAAACCATATCCCAAAGTGTATTTTTGGATATTTAATTTATAGCATATTCACTTGTATCGTCCCGTTGCCATTGTTCCTACAATAATAATAATAATAACTGCATTAATACACACATCTGCATTGACTTTTTGACATATTTGATGTCCAAAAAAAATTTACGATCTTGTGCTACAAGTGTAATAATCGGTGCTAGAATCATTTCGGAAATGTCGTAAACACTTCACGTACATAAATGTCATATCAATAGGTCCAATAACTGAACCATAAGTGGGATTTCTATTCATGAATAGTCTGCTGTTGTAATAAAAACGAATTCCTTAATCAATATATTTGTTGTAATGAATCAGCAGAAGCTACTAGTGGGTTCCAATATTTATGCATATTAAATAAAAACCTGTATGTCAATCACATGGGAAGACAATTATCAAAAAAAAAAAAAAAAAACAACCACATTTTAACGAGGACAAAACGTTTACAGGAAATATGGGCATGTAATTATATGGCAAATGAGCAAACCAGAGACAATCAGCTAACAGGAAGAGCATAGTGAAGAAACCAGGCTCTAATGGAAAAGCAGTTAAACAGTACGAAATGCGTTGAAAGGTTAAGTATAATTGTCCTGAGATGATTACAGGAGGCTCATTATGAGCACAGCAGCTACAAAGATAAACAGATGTTTGATGTCTGGATATTGATATTAAAATGCAGGTACTATATACTACATAAAAAAAAAAAAAGATGCTACTTCAGAATTGGCTCATAGAAAGAACCAAGAGAAATATTTGCACAAAATATTTTAAAAGCATTAATAAAAATGCTAATGCTGTTACTTTAAAGTCCCAGAAATGTATGTATCGGATCCGGTTTTGCACATTCAGCAAAATCCGATCGTGGCCAGCCAGTAGAAAACAGCGACAACATGTGGGATCGCAGTTAATGTGGCGAGCTGAATCGCACAATCGCACGTCTGGTGCGAAATGGAAATGTGTTCTCCAGCTGGCCATGTGTATAGTAGTCTGTTCAAGTCTCAAGTCAAGTAGCGCGAACCAAGTCTGCATCTGAGACACGTGTGACGAACGCAAAAAAAAAAAAAAAAGTTTGGGAGAACGAGTGAGTGTAATTCTCTTCTAAATATTTGTGTCATTTGGGAGTCAATTTTGTTCAATTTGTCAATTCCAGCCCACACATGGTGTGGTCTGTTCATTTTATAGCCAAATTTACTAAAATTCCAAACATGGCTCAACATTTTCCAAGGAAATGCTTCCAAATATCATTCGTTTGAATACTAATCCTTTGTCAATCGCACCAAAATGACCAATGAATCATTGATAGGATCATATTATTCCCATCTAAAAGGCTGGATTGGCTGTCAATATAGTATTTTTCTTGCAAATTGCAAATCTAAAATTCTACTCACCAATGGAAACTGACAAACATTTGAAAGTGGTTGAACAATACGATTTGCTGAATCAGTGAAACTCATGGTTTAACAAAGCGCTGTTGAGCTACATGGTTAAAGAGTACAGGAAAAGTCACCTGATATATACCTTGGAAGTTATATTAGCCATCAAATGGTACATCTCAGCATCATCGCATGCTTATGGACCATACTAGGCATCTCCAAATTAGCTTCCATCTGGCTGAGTACAAACAGGAAACAAATGAGTCTGGACTCAATAACCGTTGACTCGTTCACCAAACCATGTCAACTTGGAATTTCTGAGATTCAAATGCATGTCCTTTTGATTCACCAATAGCTGACAAGACAAGGCCTGGCTCCAAAGATATTATTACTAAAGAATATAATTTAAGATAATAATTATAACCAAAAAACGTTTTGGCACAACGCTGAGTCCAACCACCAGGGGGAGCAACGTGTCAAAGTTTTTACACCTACCTGTATCAAAGTAACGTTTTTTTTTTTTTCTTTTTTCAGAGAGGTTCGCCAATCATGTGTACATGCGCACTAAGATTCGGATTAAATTATTACCTAAAAATCGAGCATTCAGTTCATTAAGATAATATTTTTTTCTTTTTTTTTTTTTTTTTTTGTGCATGTATTTTTTTTTGCACTTGATAAAATAATGAAAGTTAAAATTTGTGCAAATAAACAAACAAATAGGAAAAAATTAAGACATTTTAAGGAAAAGGAAAGAAAAGAAAAAAGAAAGAAAGAAACTTCTGCAAGTCTTTACTGAGATGGACACAGAAAAAGAAACTTCAGCCAATGCAGTGAAAGGAAAAAAAAAAGGGAAGTTTGTCCATACCTATAAGCAATCGATAAATCCACTAAATAAAAGCATTAATCCAGAGAAAAACCGAATGCGTCCTGAATTTAAAACCGTTTTTTTTTTTTGCTTTCTTTTCTCTTCTTTCTTTTTTTTAAGTTGGTGCAATCCACTTTTTTGCTCTTCAAAACTTTCCCCTTAGTCCTGTGAAACGGGGGAAGGGGAAAGTTAGAGCCCTGGAATCCTTCTTGTCCAACTTCTAGCGTCTCCCCTCCCCTCACTGCGGTTAAAAAAGAAAAGAAAAAAGTTTTCCTTCTCTACCTCCTGCGCTCTGCTGGAAGACGCGCCTGTTATGGAACGCCAAAAGGGTCCGCTAACTCTGTCCAGAGGGAAAAAAAGAAAATCCCAAAAAAAAAAAGCAATGCTCATCAAGAATCATTTACTTATCAATATTTATCACTTACACTATTTCCTTATAATCAATTACTGACCTCTATTGTTTTCCATTCATCATGTTGTGACGTCATACATCGTTTCTTATATTCAGTTATGGGATACTCACATACTCAGCATGAACAATTCAAATATTCATAACTACACATTGTCCATCATAACGGTCACATTTGTACATAGAATCCAAATGGTCCGTTTGTAAACTGTACACTTGTAAATAACATCTGTACATTTATTAAACAACTTTTTATTATGATCACTTGGGTCTATTAGGATACATGGGTAAGGAGGGATTTCATTTGATTGGTCTTTGAGATGCAAAGGTGATCAGTGATTGGTCCTTTGGAGACACTAAGAATTAGCGATTGGTCCTTGGGAAGCAGTGGCGGTCTGTGATTGGTTCTTGGGAAACAACTGTAATGAATTATTGATCATTGGGAAATAATAGTGGTCCGTATTTGATCATGAGGAAAGAGTGGTGATCAGTGACTTGTCCTGTGAAACCATTGGCCAGCCGTTTTTCTTCAATAGATTTTCTTCAATGATTATTAGGAAATATTAGTGATAAGAAATGGTTCATTTGGAAACAGGGATGATGAGTGATTGATTATTAGGAATCAGTAGTGGATGACTGTGTTTGCTCATTTGGAAATGGGTGATTAGTGATTAATTATATGAAATAGTTGAGATTAGTGATTGACTATTAGTAAACAGAATAATTTGTAATTGATTATTATAATTCAGAAGTACTCAGTGATTGGTCTTTGGGAAGCATTGGTGATTAATGATTGATCTTTGGAAAACTCTTCTGATCAATGATTGGACCTTGGGAAGCAATGGGGATCAGTGATTGGTCCTTGGAGAGCATTGGGTGTCAGCGATTGGTCCTTGGGAAACAGTAAGCATTAGTGATTAACTTTCAGAAAACAATGGTGATCAATAATTGATTAATAGTTGATTGGTAAACAGTGATTGGTCTGTGGGGAAACAGTGATGATCAGTGATTGGTCTGTGGGGAAACAGTGGTGATCAATGATTGGTCTGTGGGGAAAGAGTGATGATCAGTGATTGGTCTGTGGGGAAAGAGTGATGATCAGTGACTGGTTTATGTAGAAACAGCAGTGATCAGTGATTGGTTTGTGGGGAAACAGTGGTGATCAGTGATTGGTTTGTGGGGAAACAGTGGTGATCAGTGATTGGTTCTTGGGAAACAGTGGTGATCACTGATTTGTCCTTGAAAAACAGTGGTGATTAGTGATTGATTATTTGTAAAAAGCGGCGATAAAAACGGTGGCCACTAATTGGTCCTTGGAAAACAATAGTGATCATTGATTGGTTGCAATTCACTAAAGGTGACAGATTTATAAGCAAAATATCACTGTGGCATATTTCTGCTGAAAAATCCAGCTTGGGTCAAATTGGCTACAAACTTCACAACAGCATCCTGAGCGTCGCAAACTAGTAGATCAGGGCTTATTAACTGCTGGACCGCAGTTCAACATCATACTCAGTGGACTGAGGAAGGGAGAAGAAAAAAAAAAGAATATTGCGGAGCAAGAAGCAATAAAAATGCGCTAGTTCAGCAACTCAAGCTTTCCAAACATGAACCAGATCGGCTTATCCAGTGATGTGCAAATGATTGAACTAGAGACTAGCTGGAGACGTCAAGCAAGAAAGTGAAGAGCTTTCATGGATATTTCATTTTATTTACCCTCTTTCTTGTCTGATTATTGAAATGCTGACTTGTTTATATACATCTAAAAAAAAAAACTAAGCTAGCTCCGAAACTAAGAATGACCTCTTTCTCACTCCAAATAGATGCAGAGGCTCCGTGGTGTTTGTCAAGAACGGAGAGGAAATGCTAAGGATCTTATTTATAGCCATAAACTGATCAAAACGAATCTACAAATTTTATTCGAATGGCCCCGGGGTGCTTTTTTTTTTTTTTTTTTTTGCCAGATGGTCAGTGCTGTTAGGCAAAAACAGGTTTTCATATTACTGCTGCTAAAGCTAGCCATTTAAAAAAAATAAAATCACTCAAAAATAAGGCAATTACATAATCCCATATTTTTTGTCAATTTGATCAAGCTGAAAAATAGCTCACATGGTAGCTCATGAGTCATGGATGTTATTAAGACAATTTGCCTTTTGGATAATTAGCTGTAAATTAGCACAGGTAGCTTAGTCTTTTGTTCATCACCACTCACCTCCACACCAAGACAAGCACAACTGGAAAGGGAGGGAGGGCTTCACACATCTGCAGCTCTCTGCCTGCCTGTGTTATATATTTTTTATTTGTTTGCAGGGGAAACCTGTGCACAAACAGAAACACAAAACCTCACACATATATACATTTATTAAAAAAAAATAAAAACATCGCTAGAAAAAAAGGCCACTTCTCTCGAAGAAGAAAAAGGGCAGGTGCTCAATCGATCTTTGATGTCTATGTGTTGTCTACGTGCCTGGCTAGATGGTCCTAGTTAGCCTGCTTGCTGTTTTTTTCCAGCCATGTGGAAAACGTTTTCCACAATATTTGGCACAAAGCCAACTCCATGAAGATATGATTTACATGGGTTGAAATGGAAGATCTCAAGTGGCCAGCTTTCAAGCTTCGACTTCATACCCTATTGAAAACCTTTGGGATGAATGCGAAACCCTGACTGCCCACTTTATCTCACCTACCATCAGTACCTGAAGGAGGTTTAATCTCCCTCCAAAATCTAACGAAGCATCTTCCCAGAAGAGTGGACCTTCTTCTAACAGCAATCGAGGGCTGAATGTGGAACGGGATATTCAAAAAGCTGTTGTATATTTTTGTATCATATCCTTAGTGCGGACAAGTCTCGCAGTCTTGAAATGTGATCCAGTGGAGCGCTGACATGGCTGGTTTACCCCGTGATCTCTGACTGTCCCGTGTTATCCAATTTTAAAATCCAGCATAGCCGTCGAAAGAGGTAGGCTCCTTTTTTTTTTTTGCTTTCTCCCATCTCCTAATGCTTTTGCTGATCCCTGTGTCCCCCATCTCTCATCCTCTTAAGAGTGCAAAACTGCATGGAATGAAAATAAAGGGGCCAATAAAAAGCCTGCCAGACTCTCTCAAGCTGGAACAGACAAACCGAGAGAAGAAAAAAAGAGAGAGAGAGAGAGGAAAGCCTGAGCCAGAGACTCACTTCCTTTCTGACTCAGTCCCCATAATATGCAATATATCCACAATCTGTTTCCATATATTCCGGTTGCATATAGTAATATATCGTCAACATAGTTTCACATGGCTACTATCTTCAGAATTGAACAGCCTAAGAGTCACTCGCCCACTCCTTCCTGCTCGAGATCCTTTGTCAAAAGTGCAGAGAAACTTTCCAGAATTTTCTCATCAGACATGCAGTTTTGGAAGACTGAAGCTTTTTAACTATCTAATTAAATATATCAGTCATGAGAAATATCATAAACGATTGGGGATTCAATTCTACTTAACCTAAGGGTGATTTGGAATGACAAGAAATTCATTTGCAGATCCCTACTGAAAAAGGATCCCCCCCTGCGAAATCCCACCCACCGTATTCTCGGCTAATGGCATGATGCCTGGAGATAATGTCAGAGCTTTGGCAGGGGAAAAAAAAACACTTCATAATCTTGGTGGAATATGGAGGCTTGTGCAACTTTGTCTCCTCAATCTTTCATTCCTCAGAGCCATCGACGGGATGACTGACGACGATGCCAATACCGAAAGTTAAAAATATTCTTTAGCAACTTCGGAATGATTCCGAAAGCGGTGACCGGACCAAGATTTTGCCAGACGGTTTATATAAGTGGTGTTATATAAACTATTATTATACCATAAATGTAGAGTTACATAATTATCGCTGGGAATGCTGTTTATTTTAAGCCCATTGTAGAACCAGAGGTGTACGCTGAACAGGCATTAGATGGATATGGCAACCTTTCTATCAAAACCAGCATTAACTTCTTCAGCAATTTAAGCTACAGTACCTCGTCTGTTGGATCGGACCACACAGCATATCATCACCCAGCTGGGAAAAGCCTCATTTGGTTGATTATGACCCTATAATCACTCTGTGCAATAATAACTGAAAAAGTGCAAACATTTCTGCAATCCGTCTGGCTTTTGTTATGTTTCTGTAGCTAGGACAGGTCACTGCATGCTAGCAAAAAAAAAAAAAAAAGACAATGCTGCAGCTCATTGAGCTGAGTTATTGCATCAATAGACGATGCGGTTCTCGCAACAGCTCGGTTCCAAGAAGTCCAAAAAACTCAACAACCCCAACAACCTGTCTTCCAGTGCACACTGCGAAAAAGAAGCACCCTGAAAAAAAAAAAAAAAAGCGCGATTTAAGTACAGACAAAAAACAAGTCGAATGATTTTTTATTTAAATATGAAAACTAGGCTTTAGAAAAGTACAAAAATGTTTCAAATTTGGCACCAAAGCGCGTCTTCCAAGCCGAAACGAACTTCAAACTAATTTGTTTCTCCTAATTGGTGTAAATAGATCTTAAAACCAGGGCTACCAAACAAGAGAATCCCTCATTTAAGAATCATTATTTATCATATATATTCGGTCTTTAAATGAGAGAAAGCGTTCTAAAAAACAAGATTACTTTTAAAAATCAACATGCGTAGTCAACGATTTTTTATTCGGATGAAGACTGTCTTGTAACGCAGTCGTTAGCAAAAACAACGTGAGATCTTTTGCTAAATGATCGCAGCATAAAACGTTATTGAATGAATTTCGTCCAAAAAAACGCAAAGCCATGAACAAAAAACTGTGAGTGTTTTGTATAAAGAACAAAGTTCCTGGATAATGTTTGGAAAGTGTCTTAATAGTGTCTTATTATTTGTTATAAGGTTGTAAATCAATGTATTGACATAAAACAAGCCTTTGGAATAAATCATTCTAAATTCCTAAGTGTGATTATTGATTTACTGGGGAACATTAAAACCGGTTATTAGAGCTAAAAAGAATTTTTTCTTTTAGAAATTTTTAATGATGTCTTCGATAGTAATTAAGCTCAATTTAATCTATCTAACTTGAAGAAAGATCGATAATCTTAAAACAATCATAATCTCACACAATCTGCTCTTGCGTAGCATTTTATTCCTCAAATAAAATCGATTTTTATGGTTAGAAATAAGTCTCAACTAAAGTCTAACTCGTTTTTGCAATGCATTAAATAATGAAACTGGACTCTACACAGTCTAGAAAATGGGAGGGAAGGATAAAGAACAAGGAAACATGGAGTAAATGGCAAGTCTTCATTCCTTATTGAAGCTGCATGAGCTCCAGCCAGAGCCGAGAATCATGGGATTAACAGCACATGGCAGAGTGACAAACATTCGAGCTGGATTTTTCCATCTGTCCACGAGTAGCAGTAAAACAGAAAAGGGGCTGGAATATGCTGAGTTTGCAGGAACGCTCTGGATGAAGAGGGCTTACAGGAGCTGTGAGTCATCCACAGCTATAACCGAGCATATAACAGATTGTGCTGAATATTGCTGATTGTGCAATTAGAATTCCGTGAATTTCAAATTGAAGCTTTCGTGTGCAGTGCATAAGAAGGACCTCTGTGTTAATGAGGACCGGAGGTCTAAAATTCTACTCAAGTCAAAGTACTTAAGTGCAAGTCAAGATACCATCTATAGTCTAAAAAAAGCTACTTGAATGAAAGTTGTTTTTAATTGAACAAACACCGTTACAGATGAAAATGCGATAAAAAAAACAAACACAAAAAAAAAAACAACCAATATAGTCACTGAAGCGGGAGAAGATGAATATAGTCAATGAGTCTAATGTGTGTTTTGCCTCCATCTTTCTTTCATGTGAGAACACGTTTATTCTCCACCCATCGATCAATAAGTTTCTGGGGCACGTTTTTTTTTTTTTCAAGTTGCAATATTTTGAATAACTCATTCATTTATTTTACACTCGGATATGATTTCAAATGTGGGTAAGTACAATACTTTGAATAAAACATACTTAAGTAAAATTAAAAGTCGAAGTACACACAAAAAAAAAAAAAACTCGTCAATTACAGTAATGCGAGTAAAAGTTATTCGTCCCAGGATTCCCAGGACTCTTCCGGAAGGTCATGCTTCCGATGAAGAACTTTATAGTACAGTAATCCCCCGTTTATCGCGGTTACGTAAGTTTCTTTACCGACAATATCTGCAGCTTAAAGCATTTCACCATACGGGCTCCAGAAAATAAAGTACAGATGCAAGGCAACAAATCACATGACCAGTAGAGAAAAAGAAAAAAAAACCTCACAGGCACTCTGGGAATTCTTTCCTGGGTCTAATTTCTCCATTTTCCACCGAGCGCTCCAAACACGCAACGCAATGACTTTCCGAACATGAAGCCCCACTACTCCAGGCTAAATGCGTTTTTTTTTTTTTCCAGCCCGCTTGCCTTACAAACAATCTTTCCCCGCTACGACTTTCTTACACGCGTCCCACCTGAATACATTTTTCCGAAAAAGAAGGGCAGTTATTTTCCAATTTCAGCACCAGCCACACGAACGCGTTCGTACGCACTTCGAAAGAGGTACGATACGGCTGTTGTGCCGAAGCCGACCTGTTTCCATCGTACGTTTGTCCGCCTCAGGAAAATAAATAGAGAAATAGAGGGAATGCTGCATCGCATGTGGAATGTTCCCTTGATAAAAAAGCAAGAGACACAAAGACAAGGGGAAAAAAAAAACGCTATCGGAAACTTCCCGATGAAGAGTTGGAAAGAAGCTGAGAAGTCCATATTTTTTAGCTGCTGTCAGATATTTAGCTTTTGATTTATCCCGCTAGACTCTAAATGATCTACTTTACTTGTTGCCCCCTCACTGTAGGGGTACAAAAACAATGGGATTCGAAAAAGGGTCGGGAAAAAGTGTCACGCCGCAAGGTTTCATCGGGGACAATACGGAAAATCCGTTTTGACTCGCAAAAATGGTGCTTTTAAAGAAAAGGGTTTTTTTTTCCGCTCGTCTTTTATTATCAGACGAATAAAAGCCATTTGCATAAACAACAAAACAAAAACAAAACAGGAAATATATTAAAGAAATCTGCTGTACACCTGAGCATAAAACATTGGACTTTGCATCTGAAGGTCATGAGTTTAAATCCCACCAAGCTGCCACTCCTGAATGAGATCAACGTAAAAACGCTCTTTAGATCTGAAGGTCATGAGTTCAAATTGACTGGACTTGGCGTCTGGGGCTCGCTCTAATCCACACTCCTGCTAACTACTGACTACAAGTACACATGGACGGAGAGAGAGAGAGAGAGAGAGAGAGAGAGAAAGGTGAGGAAAAAACACACTCTTTATCTCTTGATATATCTCTAAAGAAAAAGGAGAGATTAAATCCTCTCCTTCTCTCTGCATATGTCTGTCCTTATATCTCTCTTTCTGATCCCCTCCTCCCTCTCTCTCCCTCTCTCTCCCTCTCTCTTACTCTACCCTCTTTCTGTGTATGTCTGTCTACATATCTCTGTTTCTGATTCCCTCCCTCCCTTTCCTTCTCTCTTCCTCCCTCGGTTTGTCTTTAGATCTCTCTTCCTGGTTCCCTTCCTCCCTCTCTCTCCTTCTCTTTCTTTCCTTCCCTCTCCCTCCCTCCCTCCCTCCCTCCATCTCTCTCTCTCTCTCTCTCTCTCTCTCTCACCCTCTCCCCCTCTCTCTCTCTCTCTCTCTCTCTCTCTCTCTCTCTCTCTCTCATCTTTTTCTATGTATGTCCGTCTTTATATTTCTCTTTCTGAACCCCCCCTCCCTCTCTCTGTCGTTATATCTCTCTTTCCTCTCGTTCCTCCCTCTCTCTAGCCCTTTCTCTCGCTCTCTGATTTTATATCTCGCTTTCTGATTCCCTACTTCCCTCCCTCTCTCTGTCCTTATAGCTCTCTTTCTAACCCTCCATCCCTTCTCCCTCCCTCCCTCCTTCTCTCTCTCTCTCTCTCTCTCTCTCTCTCTCTCTCTCTCTCTCTCTCTCTCTCTCTGACACACAGAAGGGAAAAGAAAACTCATCGCTCTCGTACATGCACAGGAAGTCGAGTCTAAAAGAGAGAGTGGGAGACACATGGATTCCCTTATGACCTAAACACAGCTGCTCTCGCTCCACCTTTCTTTTCCCAATCTCTTCCTCACACACACACACACACACACACACACACACACACACACACACACACAAACACACACACACACAAACACACACAAATAGGAATAAGGAGTGAGAGCAAGAGCGAAAAGAGTGAGTGAGACACAAACTGTATGTGCTCTCATAAATACATGTACTTTTTCTTCTCTCTCTCTCACACAAGAAGAAATAGAAAGAAAGCATACTTTCTTGCAACACATTTTCTCTCTATTACTCTTTCTTTCTCTCTCATTTTCTGTCTCTCTATCTACATTTCACTCACAAAGAAGTATAAAGAAAGAAAGAGAGAAAGCATGCTCTCGAAGAGGAGTAAAAAAAGGTGTAACACACTCTCATGTCTCTCTCTCTCTCTCTCTCTCTCTCTCTCTCTCTCTCTCTCTC
>JAAIIK010000077.1:2009268-2021281 GCA_014706435.1 Silurus glanis
TCTCTCTCTCTCTCTCTCTCTCTCTCTCTCTCTCTCTCTCTCTCACTCACTTATCCTCAAGCATAAAAAGAGAAAGAACGCATGCTCTGTCTCTCAGAGCAGTAAAAAAGAAATAGGGAAGAACACACTGGTCCTTCCTTCTTTCTTTCTTTCTTTCTTTCTTTCTTTCTTTCTTTTATTTCTTAATTTCTAACTTTTCTCTCTCACACAAGAAGAAAAAGAAAGAAAACATACTTCCTTAGACGCACGTTTTCTTAAAACACCCCCCATCTCTATCTGTCTTTCTCTCTCTCTTTCTCTCTCTCAATCTTTCAAATTTCTGTCTCTCACTATCTCTCACTCACACACACGTAGAGAGAAAAAAAAAATCATGATCTCAAAGAGTGAAAAAGAAAGAACACAGTCTTGTTTGTTCTTTCTTTCTTTTTTTCCCCCTTATTTTTTCTCACACAAGAAGAAAAAGAAAGAAAGCATACTTCCTTTGGAAACTCTCTTTCTCGAAACACTCTCATGCCCCCCCTCTATCTCTCTTTCTTTCTTTCTCTTACTCACTTTTTCTCTCTCACACACAAGGAAAAAAGAAATGAAGCATACTTTGCCAGTCACAGTATTCTCTCTCTCTCTCTCTCTCTCTCTCTCTCTCTCTCTCTCTCTCTCTCTCTCTCTCTCTCTCTTGCACACACAAACACACACACAGAAGAAAAAGAGGTTCTCCGTCTTGCCCAAACAGACCCACAGAACCAAATGAAGCAATAGATTAACGGGTGTAATAAAACGCTACCAAAAGCGAAAGACAAAAGGCAATCTTCTCCTCTGACCGGCGCCATCCATCCCTGTCTAATGGCCAATAAAGCATAGAGTCTGTGGTGTAATCAAATCAATATGTGTACACAGCAGTTAGCCTTACGCTAGCACGAAGGTTTTGTCCCTTTTTCTTCCTCTTTCTTTTGTCCAGCTCTCTCAGGTCTGGCACTGGTAACAGTACGCTCTCAGTACACCGAACATTTTTCTGATAAGCAGTCAAAACGTGGCAGCACAAAAAAAAAAAAAAAAAAAGAAAAAAAAAAAACCCTGACTCTAATGGCAGACGCTGCAGGATGTCATTCTGAAGTCAAGACCAAACCTATTGTTGCCTTTCATACCAGAGTACAGATAGGTACAGATAGTTCGTGAATCATACATTTACTTAAGTGCCTTCTGACCTCTAACGCATGACCCTTTCACAAACAGGCCTGTCTCCAGGAAGATGCAGCTCTACCTCTGCCATGTTAATCTGTATTCTATGTGAATCTCAGGACACGCCTCGTCCTCCGTAGTGTTGCGATATGTCGTATTCATATGCTCGAGAAACGAGGAGAAATCGATCTACACATTAAACATTGGTCATTTCTAAATAATAAAAGTAAAGCTACCATCTACTAATAATTATAAAATAATAATTTATTTTAAATTAATTAAAACATTTAAATTAATTTAATTAATTATTTTAATTTAATTAAAATTAATTAATTTAATTTTTAATTAATGAATTTAATTTTAACTAAATTTTTAATTAATAAAAAATAATATATTTTTTTTTTCCAATGCAAATGTGTTAAAAACGATGCATCGTGATACAAATGGCAACTTTATCCAACGCGCTTTTTTAAACCTATGCATGACATCGTTAACTTTTATGCAGAACCATCCATATTAAAGACTGTTTATTTTGTGCTATCAAAAAGAAAAAGTCCAAAGTAAAAATACAAAATAAAAAACAGACCTTCATTTGCCTTTTCACCCCACACTGCAATATCTAAATTCTTTAATTTATGGTTTTTGGCAGACACCCTTATTCACACCAACTTACATTTTGTCATTTCATTCAACTAAGCAGTTAACGGACTTGCTCAAAGGATGGGATTTGAACACACAACCTTTCTTTTAGAAGTCAAACAAACCACTGAGCTACCACTTCCCATGAAATGTAATTATGTCTGATGAAAAAAATAAAAAAAATAAAAATAAATTCCAGTCAGAAATTCAATCATGGACATTCATGGATATGTTATTGGCAGACATTTTTTTTTTGGTGAGTAGACTTGAGGAAGGCGTCTAGAAGGAGAAAAAGAATAACATTTTTCAATTCATTTTTATTTGAAGAACTATGGAAATTCTCTCAAAATGGCTTCACGGAGATAAAAAGGTTATAAAGTTGTATGAATAATGTATAAGCTCAGTGCCTGTAAGTTTGTTCCAGTGGCGACTGTGGCCCCGTTAGATGGCACAAACAAGAAACCTTAATCTGAACCAGATTCAAAGTGGAACCCGTCCTCATCCTCAGCATCAAATGTCCATTCATTCCAATTCCGTCATTGTTGATGTGTACTGTCCAGTGATTGGTGCTGTTCATGCAACCTGTGGTCCTGAACCGTTGTATCAGACTGTTGGTATTATTTACAGTCCAAATCCATTCTCAATTTTCTTGTTACTAAGTAACTTCATTGATCTTTAGGCTGTTTGTGTTTCTAACCATCCCCAGCTGCACAAAGTGGCCTCCTGATGAAGTGCAATCGGCTATCCAGCAGACATGACTCAACTAATTCTAAAATATGAAATACATCGATAAATAAATGGCAGCTATTTGAAAAAAAAATCGCATTTTGTGTCTTTAGGGAAGAAAATGCTCCATCAAACTGAGATAAAGACGACGGTCATGGAGGACAGAATGTTCCAGAATAACCGAGGCTACAGGAAGATCTTTAGGGACTCATGTCATTTTATATGTGCAGTATATTTACACCTTATCCCTTTACCAGGCCCCGGTGGAGATTATTTAAGGTCACTGTATCGCCAAGAAGAAGTCACCTTCCGCTAGACCCCTTATTTTTGAATGTCTGAGTCGCTAATGGAGTCCAAATCCTCTGAGTACAGGCACAGATTGAGCCTATTGATCATGTGACCATGGGTCCTGGCTGCTTGGGTGGGTACTAAGCAAGCCCTGATTTAAGCTCAACGATTAGCCGCAATGCTGTCACAGCATCCCTTTCGACGTTGTAGCGTTTCTAAGAACATGTGAACATTTGAGAAAGAAGATTTTTTTTAAGACTTCCTTACTTTCATGGTCAATTCGCTAATATGATTTTCATGCCATACTGCAAATGAGGCCTGGGATGTGCAAAAAAGCACATATGGATCTTATGGTGTCCATATTGATTTATCACTAGATTTGTGCATAAATTAACTTTTAAAAAAATATTTCTAACAAAATTTTGCGAGCTCAGTGAAAAAGTTTTATTCGGAAACTTCCTGATACCGCCATCAGAGGGGTCACCCTCCGTAAGAGGCGCCTTGCTGTGACTTAGCAGCAAGAAAGCTCCATGTCGTCTTGGCCCACGAGCTGAGAAAATGAACCAGCCCGTATTAGCCCTCTGTCCAAACATTCCCTAGAAGAATTCTCCAAAGGATTGCCAAACTCGTTATAAGAATAAGTCATGCTCTGTCATAACATATTTATGTCACTCTTTAATAAGCAGGACAGATACCCACTTCTGTGCTTTACATGATTCGGGATTAAGCCTTCCCACGTCGTCTCTAAAATAGAGTCTATGTTCCAGGAGGAACCCTACACAGTAATCCTAAACACTTGGGCTTTCAGGAAAAGGACTAATAATATTTGGCGGCTTGTTTTTTTTTTTTCGGTGGCCTGAAAAATCACGGATTCGTCGAAATTCTTTGAAGCTCGCCCCACACTGTACGATCGGAGCGCATTTGTAAACAAAATTTGGCCGTCGACGCTTTTCAGAAACAAAACGTCCCCTGATGCGCCCCCGATGCATTGCTCAATTAACTGCCCGAAACAATCTCTTCGACAATTCACATTTTGAATGAATTTCAGACGGAAATTTCGAACGTTGATCAATCTGACGCGTTATGTAAATGAAGCACCAGAAACCACGCTGCGGCAACAAAATACCCGGTAAGTCAAGAGACAAATCTGCTTTTCTACCCTCGAATGAGAGTGGATAATGGTGTCACTTGGGTGATGGGTACTTGGTGCTTATTCGCACGCGTTAATCGGGTCTGAAAGGAGAAAATATTTCTATCTGCTATAAATTTTATACAATGGATTCTACATGTTGCAAATGCAACATGGCAGGCGCACAAATGGTCTATCCCCTGTTCCTTCTGCCCTCGAACTATATGTCTCCCTTTTGCTTGTGTGTATAATTTATATGGACTTCAGAGCAAAGATATAGCCTGGAGGTCAGTCTGAGTCTGGGGACATGACCCTGGTGGTGCCACTTCAGCAGCCATTGTAATGCAGTAACATTTTCCATTTTCTATTTACTTCAGCAACTGGAGGGTGGAAATATATATATATACACACACATACAGTATCTTCTAGAGGGAGAATACTATAGAAAGGGTCCATCGAAGCGGTTGAGTCCTCGTGCTGTGAGTCAGGTGCAGAAGCTGCTTGAAAAAAAATATTTTGTTTTCTCAAAATATTAATAATAATAAGTAGTAAAATATAATACAATTCAAAGCAACATTTTCAAATTCAGGATCATTCTCATTGACTAATCTGCAGACTTTTACGTTGACTACTTGCTAAACAGTGGACCAGTAGGATTTCAGATTCCAGTAGAGCATTACCTGAACAGACTGATGCAGCGGGGCTTTAATGTTTAATTCCATTCTGCTCGTTCAATCTGTACTATTCAAACATTCTATTATAGATATTATAACTGTTATAGATTGGCAACAAGCTGAGCCAAGTTAAGCAACGTTTGCTCAACATTCTCTTTGTGAATTCTTTATTATTAGTCGGCCGCACTGTCAGAACGATCACACGAAAAAAGGAATTGCTGTTGTACTGTGAAACCCTCATCTGAATTAGCATAGAGTGTATTGCAGGTCTTTTACTGCATACACACTCTGCTTGCAAAAAAAAAAAAAAAGTGCATTTGACAGGTCATTCTGACGCAAGTTCATTTTAATTCCCTGCCTTTTACCAAAACAAATGTGCTAAAGTAAGAGCTCCCCCTTGTGGAGAATCCTTCACCTGCGAAACGTGATTCAGTGAGTGTGTTGGAACTCAGGTCTACAATGTCCTTCAAATCTAACATGAAGTAAGTAAGTCATAAAACAAACTATAACTGGAGCAATGTCTACATATAGCAAAGAATTGAATGGATGATGGGATGAGGGATGAGGTCTGTGATGCAAGACACGTTGAGGACATACATTCCTTCATTCATTCACAACTACTGGAGGGATGATTGCATTTTTTGAAATAGGACAGTGGGTGGAAACAGAAAGATTAAGAGAAAACCTATGGGAACATAAGAAGAACAGAAACAGATAGACATAGAAGGTAACCTCGAGATGAACCAGGAAGCCCATCCTCCTCTGGGTGATACCAGATTTTCATTACTTATAATTCCATCGTTGATCTTCAATGATGGACACTTGAGTGCATGCACTCAACATTTCCTGTTCATTTCCTACAAATATTTCCTTCAAGCCGGATCTTCATCTTCGGGAAGAGGGCGAAGTCCGCAGGAATAATATCCGACAAGTAGGGTGGGTACGGAAGTGAGATCATGTTGATTGTTCCCCCGACAATCATCATGCACAAGTTGCTGAATAGTTTCGACATTTTCAGGGGTTGAGCTCGTCGAAGGTCTTTCTGATTTCTCATGGTCTTCCAGTGACGTTCTCCTGCTCTTGAAGCCACATGTCATATGATTTTAAGTCTCACTCAGGTCAACCATCATCTGCTTCTTGGGGTCACTCTGGGTTTCTTCAAATATAGGATGTTTCTATGTCACAATTTTCTGTCCACAGACTTTCTACTTTCTTCCATGTGGTTTTTTTTTAATCATCAAAGAGAATATCTACTAATCGGACATGTATTTGTCAGATGGCGTATACTTGCGATTGATTTCCAAATAGAGTAATTGATAGTAATATGACTGTCTCAGCTAAAATTCTTAGATCAGATCTTACACCTTGCTAGATCTTTATGTTAAAAGGTTAATGGAACCAATGCAAACACCGTATGTTCCTCAAATTTGGCTCCAAGACGCTCTGTGGGATGATATGAGCAAATGGAGTGATGATTGATGTCATGTTCACAGGCTTTTATGCAATAACAGTGTGTCAGTCACGGCTCGATGCAATCAAAGAACCAATTATCCAATAAACCCTCGAGGAACCCTTGAGGAACCTATTTGTCGCGGGTGTGAAACGGCGTTCACAATTCACAAATGAAAAGTCGATCAACTAATCAAAGATCTTCAAGCAATGCATACACAAAGTAGACTCTTTAATAGGAACACTGATGATTGACAGTTGAGAGGGTTTTAAAGAATCAATCTGGTACACAGATAAATGCATACACACGTAGGAACGTGACTTCGAAAAACATATGCATATCATATGTGCTGTTTTGTTTCTTGGAAAGCGATGCATTCTTTGGATGAACAAAACACAAGAATGCGGAGGGAGTTTTTTTTTTTTTTGGAGGATTTGAGCAGAAATAAATCAAGCATTTTTTCAGTTTATAGATTTGCTGAAGAACATACGAAAGACATCAGGTTATTTATCATGTTGTCATTGCTGCCCTTTAATAAAACATTTTTTTAAGTTTTGAGGAAAGAAAAGAATTCAAATAGCAGAGGAAAATAGTTCCTCATGTTGGTTTGCTTGCATTGAATGAAATCTTGATGCCGTGGCCATCAAAACATTTGGAAGGTCTTCACCCGTCGTTTGAAGATAACCAGTGACTCAGCTGTTTGGACATCTAAGGGAAGTTCATTCTACCACCTGATCTTGATGTAAAACACTTAACGCGAAGTGTCCGAGTTTGTCTGGAAGACTTCCCCAGTCTCAAGCGTGCGAGCAAATGATCGAATGTTAATTTCAGTTTAATTGGACCATCTCGAGTGCAAATAAACCCAGGACATGAATCAGACACAACGTTGATTGCGAGCAGCTGCAGACATTGGTGGAGGTTTTCGGTGCATGTTTATCCTTGTGCCAGGAGACGCCGCTTGGCAGCTCACGCCGAGCCGTCCAAAAGAACGTCATTAAACGAACGAGAGTGAAGGACGAGTAGCAATCGGAGCCTTGGCGTGCACAGAGCAGGTGAGACAACGTCGGGTCTCGTGTCTAAATTAGTCTCGACATCGGAAATGCAGCCAAGTGCGGATGAAATCGTGCAAATAAAAAGAAAAGAAAAGATCCTGGATTCTCCAAATGAACTGCATTGATAATTGTTGATTCTTCTTGGATGCACCACTGGTTTTTCGGCGTCTAAGTTTTCCATGAAATAGACAGAACAATTGATTAGCTTTCAATTCAATTCAGATTCATTTGTGTAATGCTTTTAACAATGGTTATAATATTAGAAATGATCAGTTTAGTGGTTTTACGTTTGTTTCAGTGGCAACTGTGGCCACTGCCCCCCCTCCCCCATTCTTACTCGGATGGTATAAGAAACCTAGAGAGGAACCAGACTCAAAACTCATCCTCATCTGGATGCCACCGAATGTCCATTCATTACAACTTATTAAATCAGCTCATTGGCATTCTCAGCATCGCTCCACATTCTTATGATTGTCCTTTTGGTTTTGCTGAAGACAGCAGCTCAGGGTTCAAGCCCAGAGATAAAGAGATCGGTGGGGATTCGAGCAGAGGGGGTTGACTCAGCAGATTAGTGAAGGGTCAAACAAGTGTGTCTTTAGATTTTCTGACAGTCGTAAAAAGGAACCCTTCAAATCAGAAGAAAGTGAAACGACCATACAATATATATACGTTACGGTACAACGCAAAGACAGCTTTATGAAGATATGCTTTACATGGCTTGAAAGATCTTGAGTAGCCTTGCTATAGCGCTCTGACTCCAAAATCTAGTGAGAGTGAACAAACGTTTGTGCATATAGTATACAATTAAATTAAAATTTGTTTCTAGTTTGTTTCTTCTTAAATCATTCAATTCAATTAAATTTTTTTGTATTGCGCTTTGAACAATGAACATTGTCTCAAAGCAGCTTTACTCAGATAACGTGGTGATAAAGAATAAATAAGATGTTCTTTACGTGTAAGTTTGTCTCTGATAAACAAGCCGGTGGCGACTGTGGTGAAGGAAAAACTCCCTGAGATGGCATAAGGAAGAAACCTCGAGAGGAACCAGACTCAATAGGGAAACCCGTCCTCATCTGGGTTGCACCGAATGTTATTACAGATAAACGATGTTGCAGGGTGCAGTGATGGTGATCAAGTGCAATCTGTAGTCCTGAGTCAATGTAGCAGACTGTTGACATTAACTACAGTCTAAATCCAAATCCTCAAGGCTCCTGTTCTTACTCTGTAATTTCATGGATCTCCAGGCCGTTGATGAGAAACCGTCCCCAGCTGCACAGAGTGGCCACCAATCAAAGAGAACACATCCAGAGGCAGGCAAAATCATGCATTTCTTTCATATATAGGCAGTTGAACACTTTATTACATTATTTCCTCCTTTGTCAGAGCACCTTATATGTCATTTTATGAAATGTTATCTACCAGAGGATCTTGCCACCCTGGAGGTATGGGAAAATGGGGGAATAGTGTGGGTTGGATCCTCTTACACAGATTTGGATTGTCATTTGATTTTGCCCGATGAGCCCCCAAACCATTTCTATATAAAGTTGGCAAATGCTAAATACCCATGTCACATGACCTGCACGCATAACTGTGCACCAATGGTAATTTTGGTGTGAACAAACAAACAAACAAAATTAATACAAGGACTTCCATCTATACTGGCTACGCTGTAGGAGAGACTTTTGCAGATTCGGATTATATTTCATAATTGCGGAATTAAGTTCCGAGCTAATGACTCTTGGCCTGTAGCTCAGTCTCTGATCCAATGAGATGCCTTCAGCGAAGCATTTACATAAAAGCATGGCATTGGTTAAACCGTAACAGGAGCGAATTCGCTCCCGAAGCTGAGCTCGCTTCACGTTCCATGCTTTTGAACTGTTTAATTAATGCTTCGTATTGCATTTAGGTCATTTTTTTTTATCGTAAATGCTCGATCTGTTTCTCGGGAACACCTCTGTATCCACACCTTGACTTCGGTCAGCCGTTGGATGAGCCCTCGCCTACATTTTTTTAAAGTTTACCATCTGGACTTTTGTCTTCATTTAATTCGTAACACAAGCATGGAAAGAGCGGTCTTAGTAAAGGAGTATTTGGCAATAAGAAGGAGAAAAAAACATGGTCTTTCGACTTTGATACATTTCTTCAAGCGAGTAAACGATCGATAATTCAGCGAAGAAAACAAATCCAAACCATGCTCTCCACAGGTTGAGCAGGTGAAAACATGACTCTCATATCGCGTGTCTGAACAGTGTTTAGCACAGGAAATAAAATAAATAAATAAATAAATAAAAAAAACGATTGCACTGGAAATACATTATATGCCAAAAGGTTTTTTCTCGATTTTTCCAACCACATGTGGTTCTTCTGCAAAGTGTTACCACAAACTTGGAGGCACGCAATTGTATTACAGGGTTTCTTCAGGTTTCACAAATTCAAATTTAAGACTTTTTGAGAATTGAATACCTACATCACAACATCAAAAACACACTAATACATTGTTAGCAACTGGCCTTAACCAAAACTTTTTTAAAGCTAAGTATCGCTAAACTAAAATAACTGCATCATCAAGGAAAACAAACAAACAAAAACACGGACATTGGAAAATTAAGACCTATTTAAAATGATTTAAGACCTAGAACACCAAACCTTTTAAGGCCGAAAATGTTTATTTTTTATATTTTTGACGCCTCAGAAACCCTGGTATACAACGTCTTCAGATAGATAAGAGTGTAGCATTTTCCTTTTGCTTGAACTAGGAGACCCACACCTGTTCCAGCATGTGCATAAATCCAGCTCCATGAAGATCTGCTTTTCCTATATACTGTTCTACCCACTATATGGACAACATTCTGTGGACACCTTGTGGACCATAACTAGGAGACCTGAACCTGTTCCAGCATGACATGGTATGCCCCTGAAAGCAAGCTCCATGAAGATATTGTTTGAAGTGGAAGATCTCCTGTTATAGAGCTAAACACCTTTGGGATGAATTGGAATCAGTGCACCCCAGACCTCCTTTTCTTCTCACCTACATCAGTATCTGGTTGAGTGAATCTCCAGAAGCGCAGTTGGAAATTTAGTGGAATATCTTCAAAGAACTATGGAGGATATTATAACAGGAAATGCGGAATATATGTGGAATGAGGTGTTCACAAAGATTCCTGATCAAAAGGTTGGAGGTTAAAACTCCAGTATCACCAAGCTGCCACTATTGGGCCCTTGAGCAAGGCCCTTAGCTCTCTCTGCTCCAGGGGCGCTGTCTCATGGCTCACTCTGGGCTCTGACACCAGCTTCTGAAGATGCAAAAGCACAGCGGGATCGATTTTATGTCCCGTCAATCTTTTTGCTAATCTTTGCTGCAAGTTCTTACGATGGTCCATCAGTCCGGTTTTGTGAATGTATAATTGTGTGTGTGTGTGTGTGTGTGTGTGTGTGTGTGTGTGTGTGAGTGTGTGAGTGCATGCGTGTGTATGTATATATATATATATATTTTTGTATATAATAACAGGCCACCGCTCAAGTTCGAAGATCAAGAGGTCAAAAGAAGATGGAATCCAGGCAAGATGGACTACGCTACAGATAAATCGAAGGTCAACCAGGCGGAGAAGATAAAAAAAAAAAAAAATGAAAACGAAATACAAATGAGGCTTCCTCCTCGGAGACGTACAGACTGTTCGCGTTGAATATCAAGTATCCTCTCTGACAAGGCTACGAGCAGCTTTTGATTGCGCTGCGTGATTAAAAGCGATATTAAAAATGATATCGTCGTCTCAAGTGGCTTTACGTAACACCAGAAGCGGATTTTTTTTAGCATATTAAAGGTGAGTCTGGTCATATCATAAAGACGAGTATGTGGTTTCGGAAAAGAAATGTTGCACCATTCACTCTTAGTTTAGCTAACAAAATGTAGCAAAGGAACACTGCTAATATTACACTGGTATACGATGTGGACAAAAGTATTGGCACACCTGACTTTTCCAGCCATATATGTTTCTTCTCCAAACGGTTGCTACAAACGTGGAGGCACACAATTGTATAGGAGGAGACCCGAACCTGTTCTAGCATGACAATGCCTTTGTGCACAAAGCTAGCTCCATGAAGATCTTCAGTGTCCTGCTATAGAACCCTAAACTTAACCCCTAATGAACACCTTTGAAATGATCTAGAACACTGACTGCACAACACTTCCTCACCTCACTTACACTACTTTGGCAAAAGTTTGTGGACACCTGGTCATAAGTATGGTATCACATTCCACATTTAGTCCCAATTTGCTCTTAAAATTCCTGCTACTCCTCAGGGAAGATGTACCACTAGATTTTGGAGTGTGCTTGTGGACATTTGTGGGCATTCAGACACAAAAGTGAAGTGCTGATGTAATATTGGTGAGAAGGTAAAAAGGCCTGGGGTGCAGTCAGTGTTCTAGATCATCCCAAAGGTGTTCATTAAGGGTTGAGGTTGGGGTTCTATGGCTGGGAAAGTCAGGTTTCCCTAAACTTTTGTCCATACAGTGTACATCAGTACCTGACTTTTCTAACTTCCTGAAATAAACCAAAATCTCCATACTTCAAAGGTTATCATAAGAGCAAATATGGACTCATTGTGGAATTGGATGTTTAAAAAGATCCACGCACGTGTGATACGGTCAGGTGTCCAAAAACCTTTGTGCCTATAGTGAATGTAAGTCAAGGTTTGAAGATGGACATCGCATTTGAAGAGCATTACGAAGTGCGCCATCTAATTTCAGGCCACGTCAACTTAATTTCGAATTCATGAATTTCCAGTCACAGCTGCGCACCCTGACAATGTTTATATCAGATTTAAAATATTCATGGATTGGGTAAGACGGTATAACAATTTTATAAAAAATTATAGAAAT
>JAAIIK010000077.1:2021681-2084589 GCA_014706435.1 Silurus glanis
TATCTATCTATCTATCTATCTATCTATCTATCTATCTATCTATCTATTCAATACCATAGATAGTCAAATTTTTTTTGTGAAATGCAAAATTTCAAAAATACAACAATTTCCAGAAAAGGACATTTATTTATGCAAATGAAGCTTTGCTCAATTAACTATGCATAGATTTTCACACTATAAAAAAAAAAAAAAGAAACAAACTAAAATGTCTATTCCACTGTGAACAGACTCTCAAGTGAAAAAGACACCGAAAGAAAAAAATGGCTTGCTGCAAAATCACTTTTAATTGTTCAATTAAAAAAATAAAATGTAAGTTAAAATACAATACTTTTCATTCTAATATAATTAGCACAGTAATGTAACGTATTGATAGCTATTTGGGGAATAATTTTCTCTGCAATTTCTGAAAGATTATTTCATTAATTGGTAATTAGAATATTATTGATGCGATAATTAGAAAGGCATTCGTTTGATGTACTTAAAGGTTTGAGGGTTATAAAGGAAATGTCATGAATATTATAAAGTTTTTCTGCTAGATGGACAAAAGCTGGTGGACATCTCACCAATACGATGTCCTCCACTTTTCTGGGAAAATGTTCCACTAGATTTTGGAGTGTGCTCGTGGAGATTTGTGCTCAGTAAACATCAGAGATGAGAAGCAATGAAGTACAAACACTTCATCCTTCAGTACTTAAGTAGATTTTACTTGTATCAGTTCTTTACTTTAATATTTAGTTTTCGGACAACTTTTTACTTTTACTCATTATATTTTTACTTTAGTTTTAATCTATTTGTTGACATGATCAATGTCAGTTTCCTTTTTTGTTTGGTGTCTAAATCAAACGAGTCCAAATAATTTAGGATTAAATCAATCTTGGATCAAACCCTTTCCTTCAAACGTGGCCTGATTGCTCAACCCTCGTCGTGCTACACAATATCAATAGACTGCGCGAGTCTACGAACAGGGAAGTCTCTTAAATGACTGTGGTGCTCCCTTATGGGCTTTGAGATGGATCTGGGACGCTCCGCTGCATCAAGATGCAACAGTGGCCTAGTTCTGAGACCCACACACACACACACACACACACACACACACACACACACACCTACATGAGCCCAGACCCGGGTGCTACACCTGTCAGGGTCTGATCAAAGACCAATGGAAAAGGAGGTGACAAAAGCGAGAGCGGTTGCAGGAGAACGGGCCGTTTCATCAGAACCATGGAGAAGACCATGGAGACGGAGACGGGAAAACCTGGACTGTATGCGTTTCCTGTATTTCTTATTGTTTTGAACGATATGAACTCGCGTTTCATTAAGCGCCACTTTGCTGCAGAGTGTCGCAAAACACTTAATAATTCACACGCGGAACTATTTACGGCAAACACACACACACACACACACACACACACACACACACACACACACTGGCACCCAGGTGCTAAAAACACATCACTGTCTTGATCACTGCTGTAAGAGCGTCTGATTTACGATGCTGTTATTCCCGCCGAGTTTACTGCAACACCGCAGGTTTCAGAAGTGAACAGATTTACTCGCTTTATCTCGCCGCGAGTTCCACAGGATCAAGGCATCGTTGATTTTCTCCCAGCTATTGATCGCATCGAGTGGACGGTTAAGCAGCTCTCCCTGGGTTTTGGCTCAAGCTAATTAAAGGCCACTGGGGATGCACAAGTTCTACTATGCTAAATGGCCAACGGGTTAATGATAAAGCTAATTAAATAAGTGCAATGCTGCAATCGGAACGTCAAAATGTAAGCTAGCTTCGCGCTGATAACACATAAAACGATCAATGGCGTGCGCTTTAAATGCAAATGAGATCACATAGAGATCATGACATTGCATTAGTTGAATTGAATTAGTAATATTCGGATTTCTGGATGTTCACTATACAAATAAAAGTCTCGGCTCGACGACGCGGCTATAGAAAGCATTGATATTATAGAGAAAAATTAACATTAGCAGTGGATTTTAAATCTTATCCGGGTAGCTACGGGAAGTCAGTGGAGAAAGTGTAGCAGCGGAGCGGTGTGGAGGGAACTTACAGTAGGAAGGTTGAACACGAGTTATGTGGCTGCACATTGAACAGTTGCTGAGCTGCCAGGACGAGGGACCGAGAAAGCACCGGATTGGATTAGCTCGAACAGAAATATACGGATTCCTTACATGTTAAAAAGGAGAAACCGTCACAAGATAGACATCAAGTCAAGTCAAGTCAAGTTTATTTCTATAGCGCTTTTCACAACAGATATTGTCTCAAAGCAGCTTTACAGAAATCAACAGTTAAGGTGAATGGTGTGCATTTATCCCTGATGAGCAGCCGTGGCAACTGTGACCAGGAAAAACTCCCTTGAGAGGAACCAGACTCAAAAGGGGAACCCATCCTCATTTGGTTGACATCAAGAGTGTGATTATAGTCTTTAACCAATACCCAACACTGGAGAGAGAGAACTAACATGAGCACTGGAATGTAAGATTATAAGTGATGTTCTTTCTACAGTCTTCTACAGTCATTGTGGTTATAAAACTAGGAGCTACTGAGCAACTCATAAAATAGCTCAACATTTGTGATCATCACAGATCCAACACCAGCTTCTCCATGCCAGAGCCTTTAAACACTCAAAAAGTTCCAATGTCAAAACTCCACACATAAAGTGGGATCCAAATGGCACTGGTACGTCTCTAGATGGTACGGGATGATTGCGGGGTCGGCAACTACTTCTTTAAAGGTCCACAATCTTCGTGAGTTGGGACGTGACTGGGGCTGGAGCAACCTCAGGATGCCTCGGGATGGGGAGAGAAAGGACATGTGATGAGACTCCTAGCAATGTAAGAAGAAATAAACAATGGCTTGTAAATGGCTCCCCAAAGTTGTGTCCGTTAATCAAAGGCGCGATCAGAGAATTATTTATGGAGATTACATGATCTTGACATTGAGATGACAGCAGGCCAGTTTTGCTAGGTTTAAGCTTCAGTAGATGAGTTACCAGCAACGGTGAAATATTTGCGCGACTTGCTGAAAGTGTCTGTGAAAAAGGAGAGAATTATTGAGGTCTTTATTTCCTTACAACACCTTTTCTTTGCAATGCATCTGGTTTGCAAATGTTCAGCGGAAGCTGAACGTCACACTCGTACACGGAAAATGTCTGCATTCACGCTTCATTCCAGCGCTGGGGGCTTTTTCTGAAGACTTCAAGCAACTTTATCTCAGCCTGTTTATTAAACAAGCTAAAGATCCGTGGGTTGTGTTTGTGTGAGAGTGTGTGTGTGTGGAGGGGAATAAATTACGAGAACAAATACAAATGTAAATACGAAATGAGTGTAAATACTACATCGCACTCTAACCTCTCAGCAAAAACTACGTAAATAGCTCAAGGGAGAGCGGGAAATGTAATAAAAGGGAAATTTTCAGATACGTAGATCTTGATTTCAATGAATTTGAAGGACTTCCTGAGAAGATCTTAAGCTTTATGCGGCTAAATATACAGAATTTATTACAGCTGGGAAATGAGAGGAACCCCCATCCTTCACCTCTGCCTCACTGCTGTCTCCATTCTTTACCCTTTCAACCATTACCACTGCTCCACTGCACCCCCTTCCTCTACCTCTGCCCCACTGCTTCCTCCATCAGTTACCCTTTCAGCTATTACCATTGCCTCACTGATCCCTCCATTCTCTACCACTGCAGCACTGCTCCCTCCATCCTTTACCCTTTCAGCCATTGCCACTGCTCCACTGCCCTCGCCATCCTTTGCGCTTCCATCTATTAACTCTGCCCCACTGCTCCCTCCATCCTCTACCACTGCCCCAATGTTCCATACATCATTTACCCTTCCATCCATTACCACAATTTCTTAAATACATGAAATACATGCATTGAGACTTTTCTTTTTAATTCAGCCATTTCTGTCCACAGAAAGTCACACAGGTGCTTGTTCAGCCCCTCACCATCTCAAGAGTGGACTATTACAACTGACTCCTTGCAGTTCAGCCTCATAAAGACCTGGTCCAGAATGCAGCCTTGTGACTGTTTGCAACCTTCCTAGGTTCCTCAATCTCTGGTCGCAACATTTCTAAGACACTCATTAAAGACTTTTCTTCTTACATTGCTAATCTAACACACTGTGTGAATTTCGCCGTTACAAAATTAGCAGGACCCACCCTTTTCTGTCCACAAATGGCCTCTCAGGTGCTTGTTCAGTGCCTCAACATTGCAAGACTGGACTACTGCAACTCATTCCTGGCAACTCCGCCTCTGGTCCAAAATGCAGCCCAGTGACTTGTCTTCAACACTCAACAAGGTCCCTCGAATGGCTCCAACATTTTCCAGGGTACAAATAGGTCCTTTCACCTCTCTCTTCCATTCTATTTATTGAAAGTCTGCAAAGAACATTTTTTTTTTTTACTTATAGCCAATAATATACCAATTTTTAAAGGCCTTCTCTGATAGGTTGCACCGAACAAGTTGAACAGCGCTCTGGCACGTTCTAGCATGTTCAGCTTGGTGGCGCAAAACCATCTGTTTGACTACAATCCCATCAATGTTTTTTTTATTTTTTTTAAAACCATTTTAGTCTCTGAGATTGTCGATCATACTCATACAGAGCAGATTGCAGTGGCGTATTGGGATAAAGTCCCTCAGAGACCCATGCAGCGTTTTTTTTTTTTTGGTCTCTCAGCAGCTGCTACATTAGCAAGTCAGCTGAGATTCCTCCCTTCAATTTTTCATGATGTTTACCCAGCTCTTTGTCCTTTAGGGAAAGATCAAGGCAATGCGCTCTGACGGAGGCTGGAAATATTTATTACTCTCCTTTTCTTTTTTCTACTCAGAGATGGGTTGGGGTTTAAAAAAACAGTTTAACGGTAAACGAAAGCAGTTGATACGTTCGTATATTACTCGGGGTGGGTCTGAATTTCCTCAACAGAAAGCAATACGCATTGTTAGCAATTTATAGGAAGTGAACTTTTCCTATATTCTTTTTCTTTGTTGCCAAAGAAAAAGTTCACACAGCAGTTAGAGGTGTGCATTAGGACTCCTGTGGGACACACTGGGTTTTTTATTTGGAGGATAAAATGAAAAACAACTGCGATCCATGAGATGTATTTGAGGATGAGGAACTGCCAAAGCCGAAATCCACGCATCAGGACAGGAACGGAATTTCTACCTTAGACTTTTTTTCTGTTCCTGTAGGTAGCGTGGTAGGTTTCAGAAACTAGAACAAGAACCAGCCCCTTTCGGACACACATATAAACAATATAGACACAAGTATTGGACACCTGACTTTTCCAGCCATACTGTATTTGGTTCCTCTTTGGTTCTTCCTCTCGAGAAACACACCTGTACAGGACATCGTTCGAAGTGAGAGCATGAAATTAAAACGAGAAGATTCTTGAAATAGGAGATCCCCAGGCTTCATCACCTCACCTACATCAGTACCTGATTTTACTAACTGGCGGAATGAGCACAAATATGCACAAGCACATTCCAAAAGTTTGCAAAACATCTTTCCAGGTGAGGGGAGGGAACATAAAATGGGAACTAGATGTGGAATGGGATCCAAATCTTATGGTATCTTATATCTTTTTTTTTTTTTTTTTCTGGAGACATCCAGAAAAAAAAATCTGATTTTTCTGATTCAAAGCATGCTTTCTGATTCAAAGCATGCTTTTTCTCCTATCAGGCAAATTATCTCTGGTTCCACATGATTACTTCTTCTTCTTTTTTTTTTTTTTTTTTTAAGCTAGTATCATTCTTTCTGTAAAGGACCTAATCGAAAGGTTGCGGTTGTGAAGATTCTCCAACCTTCTACATCCATACGTCCGAATGCAGTTCAAAATGTCAGCGTTCTTTCTTCTATTACTGAATAATGATAACAAAAAATTCCGATTTGCATTAGTATTCAGTATAGAAAACCCCCCCCCCCCCACTTCCTCTGTCCTCTTTCTCCACTGCACCTCTCTGTTCTTTATAATTGACATTTGCAGACAATATCAGCGCTGAACGAGGACGAATGAAAAGAAAGCGTTTGAGCCGCAGCCTATTTACCCTGCGCCTGTTGTTCCTCTGGTAATTGCGGCGGGTGTGAAAGAGATCGTATCGAATGCGCGTCGTATCATATCAAACGGAACTTTAAGGAGCGGTCTGAGTGGCTCTGCTGCTAATCTGAAGCGAATAATTATCGGTTCGTTCGCTATTCTCATCCTTGCTCTTGTTTTCTTTGAGCTCTCCGGCCAGTTACCGCCGCCATCGTCCTTTTACTTCCACTCGCTACACATTTTTCTCTCATCGTCATAACGTGGTTCCTCATTCATAGAACATTATTAACACCATATGAACAAACGTATTGAGACACCCGACTTTCCCAGCCATATGTGGTTCTTACCACAAAGTTGAAGGCACACAATTATATAGGTGGTCTTTGCATGTGCTAGCATGAAATTTTCCATTCACTTAAACTAGGAGACCCAAAACCTGTTCGGGCATGACAGTGCCCCCTGTGCACAAAGTGAGCTCCATAAAGATCTGGTTTACATGCTTTGCAAAGAAAATCGTGAGTGATCCCAACCCTACTGAACACCTTTGGGATGAATTAGAACACCCCAGGCGTCCTCACCTTCTCACCTACATCAATTCCTTACTTTACTTACACCCTTGTGGCTGAAAACACAATTGTCCACAAGCACAATCCAAAATGTAGTGGAACATCTTTCCAGAAGAGTGGAGCAAATTGGGATTAAATGTGAAATGCTCAAAAAGCACATACCGTACTTAAAACCAGGTGTCCACATACTTTTGGCGATATTGTGTATGTGGATAAAAACGGTTCTTGGGTTCCTTAAAAAAGGACTTCCACGTCTAACCTAAGCGAAATCGTGCACATAGGATATTTAAGGTCATTTATTGACTGTGAGATGAAAAAAAAAATGAATAGAAACCCTGGTATGTCTGGGTGCTTGTTGGACATGTTACTACAGAGTACGTGTCAAAAGGAATCACACCGAGCAGGCTGATTAGATGCTAGCGCTCTCGCGCCGCAGTTCTCGCCTGCTCCACTCGGAGGTGACATTTCCATAGCGAAACACGCATGTGGCGCTCAGGACCACACGCCTAGCGCGAGCTCGGAGTTTTTTTTTTCATGAAGCCACGCGGCGCCGTCAGCCACCTTTTAAATCAGGCCTGATAAAAACAGATGCTGGATTGAAATGTCACGGGCGTATCTCAAACTGCCAGCACATTAACCTCCTCACCTACCATGCCTCGCTCCCCTGGGGCCTCCACTGAACTCTATTGATTAAAAACACTAGTGGGTTGCTGGAGATCTGGGAGTTGCGGAGGAGGAAAAGAATATATATAAAAAAGAAAAAAGTCTGAGTAAGCAAACAGCTACTGATACAAGTAAGAGGTAAGAGGCAGAGACAGGTAGGAGGTTTTGCAAAAAAATAAAAAGCATGACAAATCCATGACTTTGCTTCACTTACTGTACGAGTTTGGAAAAGGCATGATTTGTGAAGATCATGGAAAAAAGCATGGCTGCATTCCATCCGTCATAAATCATGCTTTGCTTGCACAGTTCTCTTGCCTTGACATGCCCCGGAGCTGTTCTTTCAGAACCCCAGGCTTTTTGGTATAATTAAAGCCTTTTAAAAGACAAAGCCATTAGAAAGATTGCCAGTTTCAACTGTCCATACACTACCACAATAAGTCGCAAAATATTTCGATGAAATGTTCCTTTGTGTAGGTCAAATAAAAGGGCGGGATTGAATAATAGGGTGTGTGTTGATTTATTCCTGAGCCCTGCTCACATGACAGCTTAATGGCTTAATGGGAGTTTAGTCAATGCTTATGGTTCACCTAGTTAAAAACTCTAACCTTTAATGAAATAGAAACACTTGAGGATTTGCTGTTGTGTGTGTGTTTGTGTGTGTTTGTGTGTGTGTCTGTGTGTGTGTGTGTGTGTGTGTGTGTTTAAGAGGAAGGTGTTAGGGGTTATTATGTTATATCTAGAGTTCGTAACGGATTTTCAAAGCAACCATGACAAGGCCGTGGCCTGCAAATTCGGAGCCAGTGGGAAGGAGACTGGACGAGGAAACATCCCAAGCCGGAGGCCATGGTTTCATGCTGTGGGAATGAAAGAACAGATTTGGAGAAAAAGAGACAGCTGATGGCCGGTGCCCACTGTCAGATGCTGGCTGGCCAGTGGAGCATGGGATCTGCCACTGTGTGCTCAGTACTAGCCATTACTACTCAATGTGCAAGTCTTAGCTGAGCCTGACAGCTATATTACACCATGCCTCAAATGATGAAAAGGGATCGGAAGGCAAATGACGCTGTGCTTGTGTTTTTATGGTACTATTTTTAAAAAGACTCAATTTTTTGGTACTTATTTTAGTCATTCCGGTGCTGCCTTATACCTGGTTTAATCTTAGTCTGCAAATACTTCTCATCTAGTCAAGACTAGTCTTATTTTTTAGAATAAAATAAAATGATCTTATTTTAAGCATAAAATACTATGCAAGAGCAGATTGTCTAAAATTATACTGAATGTTTTAAGATTGTTTTTTTCTTTTTCTTACTAAGTTAGTAAAGCTTATAATTATAGTTACTTAAAGTTACTTACATTATTTTGCTTCTACCTTGTGACAGACTTTAAACAGATGAGCCATGTATATCTTGTATACACTATATGGATACATATCGAGGCACTTTTCCAGTCATATGTGGTATTTTCCTCAAATGGTTACCATAAAATTGGAGGCACACAATTGTATAGGATGTCTGTTTCATGAAAGCTTCTCTTCACAGACCCAAACCAAAGGGTTGGAAATGGAGTGGAAGATCTTAAGTCACCTGCTATAGAGCGTTAAACCCTATTGAACCCTATTAAACACCTTTGGGATAAACTGGACTGCTGAGTGCATCCTGGACCTCCTTAACGTCTCCCCTTCATCAGTACAAGCCCTTGTTGGTGAATGAGCACAAATCTCTTAAATCTAGTGAAACACCTTCCCTCAAAAGCAAATGTTGAATGGGATGTTCAAAATGCACATGTTTAGGTGTAAACAGACATTTGTCCTCAGACCTTGAGTTCAGACCTTGTATTAATACATATTGAGGTAATGATGACTCCATTTCCACCAAAGGAACACAAAGAGTAAGCAATGATTCTCCCTGTTTATTTTGCAGTGCATTGTGGGATTTGTAAAGGAGTGAACGTTCTACCGCACTAGAAGTATTCTGTGATTGATACCTTTCTTTAAATGGCCAACTCCCTAATCAGTGCCCTGACTGTTGAACTAGCGAGTTGATTGAGATGTGCGGTGAGAAAGCTTTCTGACCTATCTAGACTATGGGCCAATTAGATGCCTTGGGCTAAATCATTTACATAAACGCAGGCTTGCTGCCGGAGCTGAACTGGTTCATGTTTTAGCAAAACGAGAGTCATTGAACTACAGCCAGGGTGTATTTATTAATTTTTTCTCCCTATGTATTTATCAGCTTTGCTACTCCACTTGGTCAGTTTGTCTACGTATATTGATGAACCGTGGCTTGTTAGCTGAATATGTCTAGTTTTACAGAATGAAATCAAACAGAGGTACCGGACAGCTAATGCGGATTTGAGCCAACGTTTATTCCAGCGCCCGAGCTCGCCTGGAAAACTGTGCGCATACATTCTTTTTACGGCTTAATTTACGTCACATTTCTTGGAATGATTAGACAATAAACTTTCATGGCCACATGTGTTCCATCAGGCAGCCAACTCTCTTTTTCTCTTTCAAACTCCAATTCTTTACCCTTCACCATAAAATGTAGGAAGAAAAAAAAAAACCTTGTGTGGTGTTTATAATCTTTACCTGTTACAGCTCGACTCGAAATCACAAAAAAAGCCCCCCCCAAAACACATTTTTCTCAACATCTGGTTCACATCTGATGATGTGAATACGAACTGAGAGGGCACGATCCAGAGGCTTGAGTTTGCCACGCCGCGTGGCGGGCTAATGCACAGTGATGGCGTCATTCAGGAATACCTATTCGTGGCAGCTAATTCATCAACGCGCTGATGGCTTACATACGAGCAGCATAATTTGCACCAACCGTAAAATAGGGCTCATTGGCAAGTGATTTATGACTGTGTCGCTACTCTGAAAAAAAAAAAAGAAAAGCAAATCGGGTGAAGGTATGCTAGCTTGTGACCTGCATTCAGTGCATAACATTCTGATATATCCGTGTACCCTGGTAATCATTATATTTTTTTGAATTTGCACCTGCAATTTGACCACCTACTTAATCTTATTCTGTTGGCTGTGAAGTAATAGATCAGAATATATATGCAAAACAGCACAAAAGTACACCAGAAACACTACTAACACTCAACCGTCGCTTTCTTGCTTCGATGTAGTTCCGAATTCAAAGAATTTACCTTCGATAGTATGGTTTGAACTATAGAAATCCAAGCATGCTGATAGATCCAAAGTCTAATCCAGGTCATACTGGGAGTAAGGTGCACAGCCAGTTCATCACAATGAGAAACAGAGAACCCAGTGGAACCCAGTGGAACCCAATGCATATAAAGGAAGAAGATGTGGCAGAACAATGGGGAACCTGCTCAAATTGCTGATGAAGATAATGCAGGTAATATTTGATAGGTCAGGACTGTTTTGGCCAGAAGAGGGGGACCAACACAATATTAACGCGGTCGTCATAACGTTATGCCTGATCGGTGTGTATATATATAAGATTGCCTTCCTGAAAATGTGCTTGAAAGACATAATCTCACCACACTGTTTCATGTTGTAGTTGCCAATGGGCTGTTGATCTGGCCAATGTGAAACCCTGGTGAACATTTCTGCTCAGGTTCTGGTAGAGGTATTGATGATGATATACCTAGCCACACCCCCAACATATACACTTTTACTTCATAGCTACCTAGTCACACGTTAGTAATGGAAGATATTTCTTCTGTTTGGATGTGGAAATCTTTCATCTCCTGTTTATAGAGGCTGTTGGACCTAAAATGTCCAGAGTTCTAGTATTCAAGGATCTTTTTTCCATACAGATACAGGGCCACATGGATTCAATACAGGCCCGTGTGTCTCCTGTGGTAGCTTCTAACGGTAAATAATGTTTTTTAATAATTTTTTTAATGCACAACGATGATCATCCCCCTTTTTTTTGCTGAAAGATGAAAAACAAAGAAAAGGAAAGCTGCAGTCAGCTGGTCAGTCAATAGAGCCAAATGATGCAGTAAATTTCGGCAAAAAAGCCCCTGGAGTATTTAACATAGACAGGAAATCATTCACTATCCAGCAGCTGCATTGAGCATCAACAGGCGGTCGTGAGGGAAATGAGCGGAGGGGGAGAAAAAAGAGAAAAAGAGAGGGAAAGAGCAGAAAACAATAACAGACTCGGAGGAACAATCCATCCATCACTGGTCATTAACAGCTGTATGGATACCCATCAATGGCTGTCAACCAAGCAAGCAGCAGATATGGCTCTGATGTTATTTGGCCATTGCTAACTATGAGTGATGATCGTATTACTTGCACTCGGTCTTATTTCCAGTCTGTCCCAAAGCCAACGCTGGTCTACCGGGGGGACAAAAGACTGGATGTTATCCTGCTGTACTATAAGTAGAAACCCAGCGCTATGGGTGAAACTCATTAAATTTACATGATCCTGCTGTAGGATCAACCTGATCAACCGGTGACCTATTAGGCATTAGGCATGGTATAATGAAGTCAAATCCTTCCAGAACACAATGAACATTTTAATCAGGCCATGCTCCAGACATTAGAAGAACAAGCTATAGGGAACAGTTCATTAGCAATAATTAACCACAGATCCCAAGGCAGTCTGCACAATGTCAAGTCACAAGGAGAATGGACTGGCCTCAAGTCTTGGAGACTTTAGTGGAAAAAATATATAAATTGTCGCCACATGCCACATGAAGTAACCCACTGGAGTAGCGCACTCACATACGCTCGCTTTATTAGGAGACTCGGGAGGTCATTGAAGTACACAGCGAACTCGCTGCCATGTTCAAGGAAGCTGTTAGAGGCCAATTGTGACATCATTATCAGGTTGAAGGAAGGCATTATTGAGTGTTTAAGGTTTTGGATCTGAAGGTCGTGGCGGCGAATCCCAGATACACCAAGCTGCCACTCCTTGCAGCTGCCAAAAATGTAAATGCATTATAAAATGGATCAGTTGTGCCAATTATGGTCAGCACCAATACTTGATTGATCTGTAGTAAAGGGCTGCGTTGGGATCCCGCAGGCCCAAACGCAAATCTCACGGGATCTGGCGGTTATACCTTTTGCTGCGGATGGGAGTCGCCGGTCAAACAAAAATAGCGCCCCCACCATCCCGCTAGTTGTAATGTTTTGTTTTTAAAGGCTAAGGTTTTGTTTTTGAAACTAATAAAAAGGGGTGGTAATGGTCAGAAACTTGTATGCATTAAGGGTAATGAGAAAACATTCAATTACGGCATGAACATTCGTCATCTAGGATTGACATCAGCTTTTAGATTCCTGTTCTAATTGATTTCTGCTGTGATCTCTTGCTGTTGCAGGCCAACAACTTCAAAGTTGCACACTCTGACATGCTTTAATGTTCAGCACAGCTGGGAAGAATGGTTAGCCTTCTCAACAGCTTGTCTTGTCGTTCCCCTCTGTATGACCAAGTGACTCCAAAATCTCTGCCCTTATCCTGCAACATCTATTGTGGCTCTGTGTAATTGTGTCCTCTATGTGTGAGTCTCTATTATGTGAATTATGTGTTTAAAGGGTTTTTTTTTTTTTGGTAATGGACTGTAAAAGGTCATCATGAATGACTGTTATGATAGTATTTAGGTCTATTATGAACTGGTCCATAAATAAACCTGATTGGATGTACTATACAATTAGCTCACTGAATCCCTGCTTGCACATGGTCCACAATGCAGATCATTTGGAAGCACAGCAGGTTAATAGCGTACCTAATAATCTGCTCTCTCTGTGTCAAGCTCTACATGCACTCCTGCTGCTGGATGTGATGCCGTCAGCTCATGACACACTTCTACTGCTGTGTCTTGTCTTACGCTCCAGATCTACCGGATTCATCCTGATGCTCATGCTTCTGCCCAAGCTTTTACACTTGGGACTCTCCTTCAGGCTCTGGGTTGCTGATCAGCAGATTGGGGGTTCAAGCCCCATTTTGCCAAGGTTACGCTCTTGGGCCTTTGAGCAAGGATCTTAACCCTTCAGAAAGTGGTAGCTCACTGGTTAAGGCATTGGCCTCTCGACCAGAAGATCACAAGTTCAAATCCCATTACCACTAAACCAGGCTGCTGGAGGAGGTGCTAGTTCAATGTTTAAGGCTCTGGGTTACAGATTACTAGGTTGTGTGTTTAAGCCCCATTTTGCCAAGGTGAGACTCTTGGGCCCTTAAGCAAGGATCTTAACATTTCAGGAAGTGGTAGCTCACTGGTTAAGGCATTGAACTTTGGACCACAAGTTCAAACCCAAGTACCACAGACTTTGGACCAAAAGATCACAAGTTAAAATCCCAGTACCACTGAACCAAGCTGCTGGGGGAAGGTGCTAGCTCAATGCTTAAGGCTCTAGGTTACAGATTAGAAGGAGATTCAAGATTCAAAGAACTAAGTCACTGAAACGATTCGATCGTCCCATCACTAAAATGTTCCCATTAGACTTTGGCTTCCGCTCAAGATTTCTTCCTATTGTCATATCTGACTTACTCATTAAAAGATCTGAACCTATACCTGGATTTAAAACAGCAAAACACCAACAGCTCCTACACATCCTTGAATCCAGGATGTTAGCATATCTATAAGCAAATCCAGCATATCTCTGAAAGGCTAATGGAGACCGATTTTTCAGACAAACAATGATAAGCCGGTATCTTCCAGACGCCATGACACAGCTCTGGTGCCTGTATAATTATTGCTATACTTTCTGGATCTAAATGCCCCATGCTGTCACAGCGAGGCGATCGGCGCTCTACGACTAATACGGTTCATCGCCTGATTTATTGTGAAACGTTTGAGAGATAATGGACAATTATTTGCTTATTAGCATTTTAAAAGGGTTTCCATGAGTTAGTATACAAATGATTGACGTTCTCCATTCATTCATTCATCTCCTGCTTTGGCTTAGAGGAGCGGTCTGGTTTATTTGATGCATCCGTTTATTAAATTGTTTCAAAGCGCTTGTGTCTATTGTCAGGTTCATGTCATAGATTGGAAACAATACCGGACATTGTCAAAGACGGAACATTTTCCATCCAACGATGTCCATAAACGTGTTGGGTTGCATTAGATTTGACAAATTGTCTTTTTCATCGACACTTTCGCGACTTTAACTTCCCCCAAAAAAATAAAGAATTGCTTGTCGCTTCCATATTTGCCCTCTAGCGTATGTAAAGCGAGCGTCTTTTATGGATCTGAGGGAACCTTAGATCTGTATTTTTTTTTTTTTTTATATCATTAGCGTCGCGTCAGAACAAAAGAGTCAGCCAGGAGTGGAAAGAAGAAAAGCCCAATTTTCTCCGGGCTAATTAAAGTGAAGCAAGACAAGATGAAGGCCAGCACCTCGTGGAGCGCCACACACACTCTGGAGGGCCCTCAAAGGCTGCTCTTTCATGGTCCTGAAAATTGGCAGAGCATTTTTTTTATTATTAATGCTCCTCCAAAGAGAGGTCGAGCAACAGCGTAAAAGTGAGAGAGAACGAAAGAGCAGGATGCTAGTGTAGCTCTGTATAATTTAAAGCTGTGAGATAAAGGATAAACGTGATCAGCCGGACGAACTTTATATTGATTTGCAATGACCCTTTTGTGTAAGGCAATAAGTGGACTCATGTCATCTAAATACCACCAACAGCAGCTGATTGTTGCTTTGTCGCTAATCTGTTGTTAGTCAGTATTCAGGATAATGTTAGCGTCAGCTCTTTGTAATTACTTCAGCCTATTTTCTCACTGCTGTATATTAGAATGCTGATGTGGTCAGCGTTCCAGTTGATCCCAAAGGTCTTCAGTATGCAGATATGCGGATATTTAACATCTGAAATAATGATTTTAAAATCCAACTATAGCAAACATTATGCTACACTCACTGATGTATGTCAGAGTCAGAATCTCTGATGTTTTCAATGGGTTTAGTTGCACTGTCGGGGGGCGCTATAACGTCATGGCAACTGCTGCCTCGCAACCAATCACAGCTGTGGAGATCCAGTCTAGAGCCGAACTATTGGCAGCACTGAGAATCTGCTCCTAACTGCACAAACACTTTTAGTCCATGTTTACATTAATATGTTTTAGTTTGAAAATGCATACTCTCTGTTTCGGCTCTTTGGGCCACACCGAGACGGCGTTTTCAGTCAACGAGAACGTCGTTTTTTTGCAAAATCCATCCATCACAGCGTGGACTGCGTGCGGAAATGGAGGCATTCGAAAACGAGGGCGCATTTTTAGTCATCGCCGCGACGTTTTTTTTAACGAACCAGATAGTAAATAAACGGCAGCCGAAAATAACACGGGTCGAAGCGTCTTACATTTTGCGTTCAGACCTTTCAGTGTGGATGAGCAAATTTGGGGAAATGATCGAAAACCAAAGTGTGAACGTGGCGCGTGTATAAACGAAAGTGTGAAATCCGGATTAGCGTAGTATTAACCTTAGTTTTATATAAAAAAAAAAATATTTTGACAAATGCTTAATTTTATATTTAAAAAATGCAAGGTTTTTCAACACAGTGTTCTTTCCCCCCGCATAATAATTAAGACTTAGAAATCACTCACATTAAATTCTGTACTTTTTCATACTTTTCTAAAATGCGTATAAACCCTGATATCGCCACACTTGCATTTAGTGTCATTTAAGGAACAATCGTTTAAAAAAATAGGGGTAAATTTAAGAATACACCCCATGTACCCCTCTTTTTTGGGAAGGGGAAGGAGGGCACCAACCATGATCTTGCATACCCCTCAGCACATACACCCCCTGCTAACTGGTTGTGAAAGAAAATCAGGTTCATAGAAAATTTATTGGTCATGAGCAGAGCAAAGTAATCCAAAAGGCAGATGGAAAGAAAGCGTTTTTTTCTTGCCCCTTTTTAGAATATATACGAGGCAACAAAGTGCACAATACATTTCTAGAAAAGAATTGTATGTTTTATTTTTTCCATGATAACTCTGCCAAAAAGTGAGCACCCATGTTGTTTCGATTGCACCGTGACGCGATGATTCACTGCCTCGCTCGGCTGCTCCATAATTCATTGAAGTTCTCAACCCAGGCTCAGCCCAGAGGCCACCTGTCACTCAACTGCGGTCTTGCTTTAATTAATTGTAGGTGGAGATGCAGAAATCCCAGACACTGCCTCTTTCTGTTCCTCTGTCTCCCTGGGGTTAGTCTTTCTTGAGATTTCTTGCTTATGTCAGCTACTTCCTGCTGCTTTGAGTTGCCTCTGTGGGTGAGTGTGTGAGTTTGAGTGAGCTGAATTCTGTCAGAGAGTTTACATGCTACCAGAGGTATTTAAACCTGATAAATGTTAATTCTCGCCCAAATGAACATGCATGCCGAAGACTCCTGTGCGTGTCTCTGATTATCAGGGCCTTGTTACTTGTCTTGCTTCATGAAACCATATGTAGCGGCGAGTACGTACAGGGGGTTTGGACTCGTTTGAACTTTGCCACTTTTTATAGCGTTACAACCGGCGGACTCTTAGGGAATCTTGTACTCCTGGACAGCTGAGCAATAATGTAACCAGCCAGTCATTCTCGAATTTAGCTCCAAAACTGGAGATTCAAGACGTATCTCTTTATCCAGGCATACACATAACACATACATCACATCATAACCTTGGGCTTCATTAGATCTTGTGCTGTTTAATATTATGAACAGTAGCTACACTAATTCCTCTCCACTGCTTCTCTTTTTCTACCCATCACAAGGCATCTAGAGGTTGAGCCAGCTTCAGAAGCTCCACCTCATTTAGATTTCGGACCTCCAAAAAGACCCCGCAATCATCCCGAGCAATCTACAGAGGATTTCCATTAAATTTTGAGGATAAACAACCATTTAATCAATCTTTAAACTTCTACATATGCTGTTTCTCCATCATCTATCGGATGTTGATCTTATGTACAAGTTGCTCAGGAGTTCCTGGTTCCACAACTGAATGTATATAGATGGGTTCCCCTTTTGAGTCTGGATCCTTTCATGGTTCTATCTAAACATCGGAGAGTTTTTTCCTTGCCACATTTGCCCCAAGCTTTTATAAAATATCTGTAAAGAATTAATGTGGTCTCGAATGTGGTGCAGTACAAGGATTGATGAGGTCTGAGGTAAGAAGGTGCTGGTCCATTTTTGGCCTTGTAGGCAAGCATCAGTGTTTTGAATGTGATGCGTGCAGCTACTGGAAGCCAGTGGAGGAAGTGTAGCAGTGGGGTGGTGTGGGAGAACTTGGGCAGGTTGAAGACAAGTATCAGCGGTAAACCTGCCAGCAGAGATCTGCAATAGTCCAGTCTCGAAATGACAAGAGACTGAACAAGCACCTGAGCTGAGCAGCCTGTGTGGATAGAAATGGTTGATTCCTTCTGGTGTTGTAGAGAAGGAACCGAGAAGAACGAGTCACTTTAGCACTTGATGCTAAGGATGTCTCCACGTGAACATCCTGAAAGTACACAAGACTACTACATCTAATGAAAAAAGGGTTCGCGGCTGACTAGTTCAATCTGGCAGGAAAAATCTAGTGTATTGCCTCATATACACTCTTTATACACACGAGCAGCAGAAAAACATCTCAAAGCTCGGTGGTAGATGGACTACAGCAGGAGTAGACCCAAATCTTGTTCCTCTCAGCCAAGAACTTATGATACATCTTGTCTTTTTCAGACAAGAATTTTGTCCTGGAACATTTTAGACTTCATTGTCATGCTGTAAGGTCCCAGGAAAAGGTGTATTTAAAGTATATTGAGGTCACATGACTTCTAATGGCAATAGGTTGCTTTAGATACTAAATTAGGGCTTTCACAATAGTAATGGGTGGGAGATGACATCATCCTTGTTCTAGGTTGGAACCGAAAGCACAAAATTGCAAATCCAGTGCATATGTATGTATGTATGTATGTATGTATGTATGAATGTATGTATGAATGTATGGCTGAAAATAAATATGCACTTGACTCGAAACCATACTTGTGCACCTTCTTTGACGAGAAAATTAATAAATAAAAGCAGGAATGTAGAAATTCAAATAAAAGGGTACAGAAGAGCTCTCTCGGATTGCCGGGCAAGAGCTAATGACAGACTCTGTGAACTCCGATTGCTCCATTAGACCATTTGATCGTCTTGGCTCAAATCAAAGAGGCTCAATCAGGAGCCTTGTGATTTGTCTGATCAGCCAGTCATTAGCCGGCCAATCAGCTCCTATGCCTCTGTTCCCATGGTAGCCCTACTTTTTCTAGCTTTAGACTGAATGAAATAGAAGAAGCAGTGGGGAAAGAGAGCAGGGCAAATAACATGCCTGTTGAAATGTAGTTTATTTTGGATTAATCCTACTTCCTACATGTTTAAACGGATATATACATCTAGTAGTACCTGTAGTAGTGGATTGAATGCTCCTACCCAAATGCTTTCCTCCAGGCTAGACCCTCTTTCTGTTTTTTTCTTTCCTTCAGCCCTCAGGTGATGCATGACTTCTGTCAGTGCCGGAATCAATGAAACGGTGGTTGTTTTAATTTAGCACAGCTCAGAGAGGACACCGATGCTCCGAGTCATGGGAAAGAGGGATCACTGTGGCCTTTCGCCATCTGTTTTTTACTCTACTATCGCAGTCTGGTCATTGATCAGAGCTCAACTGAGTAACCCACCAGGAGACATACCCTAATGAATAGAGGGTCTACAACTGAAATAAATAATTCTAAAAATAGCTTTCCCCCCTCTGTTTAGGCTACGTCACACCATCTCCAATAAGAAAAACAACCATTTAATTAATTCCTTATTAGATTTTCTACTATCTACATATAGTTCCCATTCATTGTTATTAGAACCGCCACTCTTCTGGGAAGATCTTCCACTAGATTTTGTAGATTCAGCCACAAGGGAAATAGTAAAGTCAGGTACTGATATAGGTGATATATTTTCATGAAACTTGCTTTGTGCACAGAGACATCATCATGCTAGAAAAGGATCTGGATCTCCTACTAGACGTGACGCATCCAGATACATCCTGCGTGTCTCCAAGTCAGAGTTTGATGAGGAACCAGATATGGCTGGAAAAGTCCTTTTTCCATGTAGTTCTAGTTTATGATCTAGCAAGTGCCACAATGATTCTTAGCATAGATTTTGGTTTATTATGCATAATATCATGAATCATTAGAAATCGCTTACAAACATATACACATACCCGTCCAATCATATCTTCATAAAACTTGTTGTCATGTTAGAACAAGTCTAGATCTCCTAGTTTAAGTATAGGAAAAATGTCATGCCACCGCACCAAAGACATTGTATGCAATTTTGTGCCTTAAAGTTTGTGGATTGGCGAAGAATCAAATAAGGATGGAAAAGTCAGGGGTCCCAAAACTGCGCTGCAGCTTACGATAGCCTCAATGTCCATGACATTACATCTAAATCATCCTCACTCCTTGGTAAAGCCTGGTTAAATAAATTAGTTCGCTACTTATTAGGGTCTTTTAATGGACAATATTCATAATAAGCGCAGCTCCTGAAGCAAGCCAGCTTGACTTTCAGTGCTAATGGCAGCCTTACTGTCAATGTTAATTCAGTGGACTTTAGTGAAGGACTTGAAAGTTAGATTTTAAACAATGATTAAACCTTAATCAAGCGTATTTGCTCTGACAGCTTCTCTACTTTTACTGTCGACTATCATTTCACCTATCATCATTACCTTTGGCACCGGCATGAGTAATATCCTCATTTATCTCTATATTTTGTGCCTGGTGCAGACTCAAATGTAGGTAGTAGAAAGAGTTCAATGGGAAATGACAGCAGAAGGACAGAGATGAAATGGCTAGAGTAGCATTTATACAGCATATATCAAGACCACACACGGATTCCTCTGACCTCAGAAACATATATGTATTGGTATAAATGGAGTATAATGTCATAAATTGGAACAATGTCACCTTTCCAATCTTCAGCTCTCCAGTTTGAGTGAGTCCATGCCCTCTGTAGTCTCAATTTCCAGTTTAAATGAGTGGAACTAGGAGTTGAGTGGAGCTAGGTGTTGGTCTTTGGCTGTTGGAGCTCACCCACCACAAACTTTGGAATGATACTATACATGAAGAGGTTCTTCTGTATGGCACCGATTCAATAGTTTCTCACTTTCTATTAATAACTCTATAATCGCCTCATCTCCTCAGGGTGTTGAGGAGTCTGGGTGTTGTCCTTGATCCATCTTGATCCACCCTGATCCTCCATCTTCCGAACATCACCCGTCTTCGTCCGTTCCTCACATCCAATTCCACAGCTGTTCTTGTACATGCACTAGTTACCTCATGCATTGACTATTGTAACTCTCCTCTGTTTGGTTTACCTCTCAAACCCCGTCATAAACATCAATTGGCCCAGAACTCAGCTTCCCATATAACTACTAGAACCTCCTCTATCGAGCAGATCTCCCCTGTTCTTTATCATCTTCCCTGGCGTCCTGTCAAATTCCGAATAGAGTACAAGATTCTGCTTCTCACTTTCAAAGCACTCCATAATCATGCACTCTCATACATCTCTGACTAACTTCATACCTACACCCCAAAGCGCACTTTCAAATCTTCCTCATCTGTTTCCCTCACTGTACCTTCTTCCTGTTTAGTCACTATAGGGTTTTTAGGGCTTTTAGCTGGTCTGCTCCTCATCTAAGGAATTCCCTTCCACAATCAATACGAGATTGTGACTGTCTGACCACTTTTAAATCATGCCTCAAAACACATCTGGTCAGATTAGCTTTTTCTGATTCGTTTTAACAGTTAAATAGCTGTTTGTTGTTTGATTTTATGATTCCAATCTACTGTATTATTGTTAAAGATCCATATGAAGCAGCTACAGATGCGTTGGGATCCGATTCACCCTTATTACCATAGCTATCCATGTGTCTATGAAGAAGTTCATGGTCCAAAGCTGGAATAACAGCAATAATTGGAATGTAAGAAATGGAAATGACACGGAAGTGTCTCCGCGCTCCATTTTTCCAAACTCTGCCTTTTTTCGCGGTACGCCAGCGGCAAGAGAAAGTGAAGCCGTTATCGGCGAGCCAGTCGCCAGAGCTCTTACTCATGACTTACAATGACACGAGAGTCTGGACTGGAGACGGACAGACAGCGAGGCGGCTGCACAAGGCGTTTCACACATGTTTAATTTTACAGTGTGACCACTCCGAGGATCAACAGAACTCTCATGGGTGCCTACTTGATAATTATCCCATCGTCCACCTGCCAAGGAGTTGTTTCACACTGACTCATCCCTTATAAAAAAAAAAAGCCTAATGCAGCCTTTGGACATGACAAGTTTTGTGTCACATCCAGAGCTTTCAAGACGCCAGGTTTATTTTAAAATTCGCAATAACAGCCTGTCCAAACCTCTCGAGCCTGGTCTTGACAATGGAATTGCATACTTCTCCGCTGAGTTAATCATGAGCCAAAGGTTAATTGAGCTTTAGACAAAGATTCAACCCTGTCAGCATGGTGGAACCACAGCAATAAATGACCCCGATCATCCCATATGACAGCATCTGCAGCGAGACATGGCCGGTGGATTCGACTTATTTTCCCAGACTACGATACAAAACTGTTGAGGAGAAAAAACAACAGCAACAACAAATTCTCACGTTTTTGGGTAAGTAAATCCTTCCCTAAAGATTGACCTTACCGGGCCATGATCGCAGCATGTATAATTAGGCTGGGACATTTCTCTCTAGCAGTGTAATGAAACTGTGAGAAGGTAGAGCAGGAGGTCAGTTTGGTACTCTGGTGCTTCATCTTGTTTTGTTTGTTTGTTTTCTTTTAACAGGGAGACACTCGAAAGTAATAAAAGCCCAGAGGTAGGGCAGCAAAAAAACAAGGGACAGTCTGACATTTCAAGTTCAACTCTTGCTACAAGGGAAAATGTCATAACATTCCAGAGAGATCTATCAAAGTCCGGAAGAGTTTTCCAGAAGGCCAGACAGGCACATCAAATGTTCATCAAATAGCATCTTCTAATTGTTACAATTCCACCCTAGCGGTGATCCCTAACTACCCCGGCTAGCTGACCTTTTGTTCATTGGTGATGTCGTATTGGTGTCCAATAAGATTCCTAAAAAAGATGAGAAACTCTTTAGAGATGATACATCGAATCAATCTGCAGCTCAAATCTGCGAGACTTTGCTTTGGGACTTTGGGACTCAAGCAGGGTGACTATTTTCCAACAAGGCTAATAATCCCAAGATCTAATGATGGACTGAGTAAACATAATGGATGCCAAAAGAAAAAAAAAAGATGAGGATGATATATTTATACAACTGTACAATGTATACAGTATATACAAACCCACCGATTTTTTTTTTTTGCTAATTTTATCAACAATTTGGTCACTTGCTAATTCCCACCTACAGCCTGCTCCCCCTATTGTCAAGTCATTGCTGAACTCAATGTTCTACCACCATAACCTTTCAAAATGATTGCCCTGATCCCCAAATCTTAACACATACCTGCACCTTCGCAATCACCCTCATTTTAACAAGTCGCACCTGCATCTAGTTTTGTTAAGTATTTGAGAAAAATGTACTTCGTTACTGTACTTATCAGTAGCGTATCAAAGATATAATCTCTTTATTCAACTACATTTAAGATTCAATAGATATTTCACTTGCAATACTTTTCACTTCACTATATTTAAACTCACAATGAACGTTAGCGATTACATTTTGTTGAAGATGTCATTAAGCCAAAAGTCATTGCCATTAAGCCTCATTTTAGCACCGCTGGCCTCCTTTTTAGTCCAATAAGACCTAGAAAAAAAATCCCAAAACTTCAAGAACGAAGTTTAATAAAAAATACCCTCTCTGAGACGAGGTGCATCAACTCACAGTCAGTCCTGAATATTTTGTTTTATTTTCTCTAAAATGATTCTCTTTCATTTAATATGTTTGTTTACTACTAACGGTTCTTCTACATAGTGACATGATGCTGTAATTATATTTGTTAATTGAAGATTCTTTTTTAAAGAATAATATATATTTAATAATTATATATTTATTTTTGGCTTTTCACTTACCTCTGAGAGTTTGAAAAAGTGTGGATGTTTATATCGTGATGCATCGTTTTTACATAGTTGCCTCACTAAAAAAAAAACTTATTTACATATAATTATTAGTGGATGCAATTTAATTCAACTCAATTAATTTTTATTTGTGTTGCGCTTTTAACAATGAACATTGTCTCAAAGCAGCTTTACACAGATAATGTGGTGATTAAAAGGGAATATGTTCTTTATAAGTAAGTTTGTCCCTGATGAGCGAGCAGGTGGCGACTGTGGCGAGGAAAAACTCCCCGAGACGGCATACGGAAGAAACCTTGAGAGGAACCAGACTCAAGAGGGAAACCGAATGTCCATTTATAGCAGATATACGATGTTGTGGGGTGCAGTGATGATGATCAGAAGCGAAAAGTAGTCCTGAGTCAATGTAGCAGACTGTTGACATTAACTACAGTCTAATAATGTCCTGAGAGTCACATACAATACAGATTAACATGGCAGAGGTAGAGCTGTAACTTCTTAGAGGCAAAACAGGATTTTTGTTTTGATTTAATCTTTCTTCTTTTGTGAAAGGGGCCATGTGTTAAAAGTCGGAAGGCACTTCAGAAAATTGATGACTTGCTTTCGGTCTGAAACGAAGAAATAAATATTGCATTGCAAAGCATCGTATTTTTTTACCATCGCATTGTGTTAAATCAAATCAAAATCGAATCGCACTCGTATCATTGGCTATGCATTCAGATGTGAATCGTTATGTATATTCACATCCCTAGTCAATATGATATATTCTATTAAATGACAATCCTGATTTTTCGATAAATGTACATACAAAATCAAAAAGTAGGCTTCTTTGAATATGAGTGTTTACAAATGGTAGTGCAACACAGTCAAATTGATGGAATGCACTAAAAAAAGCGTTATAAATCAGCCGTTAGCTGAAAATAAACCAGAGGCGATGGAGTCACCCGGCGCTGGGCAGATGCAGGGCTGTTTTTTTTTGTCTACGCTTTATAATACAATATATTTACAAAGACAAGCCAATATAAATATCAGGATATACTGATTCAGATCATGAAAAAAATAAAGTCATTTCTCATTTCCTTTATAGTCACTTAATGTAAAAATGTTAGCATGGCTCAACTCAGGCAGCCAACAGGACCTGAGTGGGAGGTGGTAATGATGGTAATGAAAATGACTGCAGGCAAGGGACAGGTTTATGCAACAGATCAACAGCTATCGTTCTTGAAATAGCAACAGTCACCCAGCCGTCCAAATGATTCCACCAGACGGAAGGATTTACTGTTTAATCTGATGTATTTAAGGCTTCTGTTGCTATTCGGTGCAAAAGGCATGAAAGTGCTTTTGGAGTAGATTTACTTACTGTACCTAAAATCTCCCCTCTGGAGAAAAAGATGCTTTCTGATTTTCGCAGTGAGTGAACGTTTCAGGTTCCTTGCATTGCACACAATATTAGCATCACAAAATCGACTTTTCTAGCCATATATGGTTCTTCTGCAAACTGTCACCACAGAATTGAAAGCAAACAATTGTACAATTGTCGTTAAATGCGACAGAATGAAACTTTCTTTTCAGATTCGATCCTGTATAGTCTACATGGGATGGTGTAGAAGATCTTGTTGGGCATGCTACAGAGCTTTGACCCTATTAGACACCTTTGGGATTAATTGGAACGCTGAATGAGCCCCAGGCCTCCTCAACTCATCCTCCATCAGTACCTGGTTGTTCTTATAACAGCAAATGAGGACTTTTGAATTGGATGTTGATAAAGCAATGTCTTATGGTCTGGTTTTCATAAACCATTTGCAATCTATTTATTTATTTATTTGTTACTATTAATTAAATGTATTATTTTTTCTATGCTTGGAAAGTGCTTTGTAACTTTTAAAGGCATTATGTAAAATAAATATGATAAATATTATAATTATAATTATTATTTGCATATGCAATGCTGTATGGCCAGGATTCCATAAACCATGTGCAATTTATTTATTTATTAGTAGGTTAATTAGTATTGATTTAAATTTTAAATAATTTTAAAATTTAAATTTTAAATAAAACCCCAGGAATTCAGTCCGTCCCTGTTTAGCCAGTTAATTCACACCTGGATCAACTCTATAAGGATTCAAACATGTCTAAAGCTATAAATAACAGACTATTGTTGATTTGTGGACTTCTACATCTACACTTTTTTGTGTGAAATGTTTTGTGTGTATTTAAATCTTTCTTACATTCCGTGAAGCACTTTGGGCAACCAAGATTTAAATTTAAATGTGCTATATAAATAAATAGAAGTTATAGTATTGAAAAAATTGTTATATGATCTAAAGAACATTTTGCTAATTAGCGAAATAGGTGCTTGAGCCATCTGGAAGCTAAAGTTTCACACCAGAAGAGGCTTCAGTTAAATATTTTTATACCTCCCTGTATGAACGTGAAAGCCGGTTTATGGCATTTTGCTCTTTTTTCCTGCAGTTATCTCAGATATACAGCTGACCAAATTAATTATTAAGGGCCTTGCTGAAGGTTCCAACTTGGTGGTACTGGGATGTGAGCCCACGACCTTCCGATTGTCCAGTCCAACACCTTATCCACTGAGCTAGCACGTCCGTTTTCTTTTCTTCTGAAACGTCGCCTGTCCCGAGCCTCCATGTCCTCTCCTCGTAAAAAAGTACAACGTTGATTTGAAAGCTTACGGCTGTTATTGCTACAGCATGAGAAAATTGAAGGAACATCGCGACAGGAATGGAGAAAACGCAGGCGCCGTTTTCGGGAGCGGAATTGGGTCTCGCCTCGGGCACTTATTCTACAAGGACGGTTATCGTAGGTAGTATTAAGGCTCCGGAGAGCAACAGCCACACACAAACACACTGATACACAGATACCGTTGTGCCTCCGAGCGTGACATGACTCCTGACTCGTGCCTGTATTTATTTATTTATTCGGTATGGATGTTGAGTGGAAGGATGAGATCTGAGGTCTAAATGGTAATAAAATAAATGAATCTCTTGATAGAGCTCGAGCTCAACAAGCAAAAACACTGGGAAAAAAAATTAAATCCAAATGGCGTTCGAGGAAAATCAATACGGAGCTCTGTTGAACAGTAAGCTTATCTTATACACGACCTCTGATGGTATTTGGTGTATCTTCACCTGCGTAATCCTATAATGTAGCTATCCTGTACTGAGGATAAATTTACACTCTAAGGACAAACGTATTGAGACTTTTCCAGCCAGATGTCACTGTACCTTAAAAAAATGGATGTAGAGACCCCCATTGTCTCGCACATAAGCTGAATGTACTATTCGCTCAATCTTATTACGCAGACAAATTACGCGGGACGTAAACTGATATTAAAACATTCTGAGGAAACTTGACCCTATGACCCTATGATAGAGCCTGAGATGAACAAGCAAACATTGAAAAATAATCCAAAATGGCATTCAAGGAAAATCAATACGGATTTCTGTTGAACACTTGGTCTCTAAGCGAATCTTATTGATAACCTCTTGTATTGGTGTATCTCTACCTGCATTATCCCATAATGTAACTATCCTGATTTAGATATCGCTGAACTGCACACCTTAACAATGATGGAACTGTAATGAATAGCGCTGCAGATGAGAATAAGTTCACTTGTGAGTCTGGTTCCTCTCAAGGTTTCTTCCTCGCCACTGGGGATAAACTTACAATGTTTACACATTCTTTTATACAACTTTATAACCGCTCTATCTCTGCTTTGAGACAATGTGCATTGTTAAACATGCTCTAAAATCTAAATAAATTGACTTACACTATATGGACATATGCATTAGGGCGTTTCTAGTCACGTGGTCACTTTACAGAAAAAAAAAAAAATCACAAAGATGTAAAAAAAATACCTGAAAATCAGACTTGAGTAAAAGTATAGGCACCTTACTGCAAAACTTACTAAGTTTGAAGTCACTTCCAATATAACTAAAAGTCTTTGACTCGTATTGAAAGTAAGCTCAAAGAGGAACTAATCCTCGACACGTTAGTGAAAAGCCAAAAAAATAAAAATAAATTGATTTGTGAAGTTATTTGTGAAGTTATTTCCTTAAATACAAATCAAATTGCACACCTCAACACTGCAATAAAAATCAATAAAATCAATATGATCGACACAACAGCTTCTTTAACGTGCCAGAATAAAACAAAGGTCGAACAAAACAATAAAAAGTATTAAAACAATCTTGCAAAAAGAAGGGATTTTAATAAAATTACAGCATCATGTCAGAATGTAGAAAAACCTTTAGTATTCATTAAAACTTAAGTAAAATCACTTTAGATAATGTAAAAACCAAATATTCAAAGCTGGGTGATTCGATGCACCTCGCAATCTCAGAGATATTTGATTCACCTTCAACAAAAAGCTGTTTCTTGTGTTTGGAATTTATTCAAGCTCGTTTTTTTTTTTGGCTTGAAAATGAAGCCAGCGGTGCTACAAAAGTCGCTCACGGGCAGCGGATGCGGGTTTGTGAATTTCAAATTCATACTGAGCAATATTAGAAAGTCGCCAGAAAATGACAAATACAGTAACGAAGTACATTCGCTCGAATACTTTCGACCTTTAACCGGCGGTACCGCGGGGGGTCCGCTAATTAATGTTGACTCACAAATCATTTTTGGTTAAAAAAAAAAGAAATGAACACAGATAAAAACATAACAATAAAATGACGATATTATTATTATTATTATTACATTAAAATTCTAATAATCTTAAAACAAATGTTCATGTAGATGTATAATAGTCCATCTGATAGTAAAAGGAAAACGTATAACGGCAAATTTATTAAAATAAAGTTGCGAATTTGAATTGCAAGGTATACAATTGCTATGATGCTTTTTTTTTTTTTTTTTTTTATTAAAGAATCAAAAATGTATGAAAAGGTACAGACAATGATGCATGCACAACAACCTCGCTCTGATTGTCGTCACGTAATATAACTACCGTGAGGTGATTCTTCGCTAAATGATTCAAAATATACATCTAGATTTTCTTTCGTTACTCGGATGTGCTCTATTGTAGAGAAAACCTACCCTAGTTCGAAAGATAAGCTGATCAAGTGCTCATGTGCTACTTGCTAAGGTCATGAACGCTACGTAGCTTTAACCTTAATTGACATCAAAATGTTCTAAAGGAACGATACGACTCAGTAAATTCTGGATTTTTTTCCAATAGACTTTTTTTTTTACAGACACGAAAGAAAAGTTCGCTTTAATTAGCCGCTAGCCAGGAATAATAACTGGGCCTTGACCGTGTTTGGCTGCCCATGAATATTTAACATGCTCCAATTTGGCTGTAAGTGTTCTTCACCTGGCCGTTATGTCTGTGCCCTTATCAGCTCCCATTGGCCGAAAATTGGGCACTTGAACTAGAAAAATGAGGCCTATTACCCAACTGCATCCTCCGAAGCAAAGAGTGTGTCCGCAATGCGCTGTGTGTAATAAATGTCACCGTGACAGTGAGATTTAATCATGTCATCTCCATTTTAAAAAGAGGGAATGTGATGTGGCAGATAGAGCAGCAGGGTGAAAGATTAGCGGGGGGGTGGTTGTTGTGGTGGGCGGCGTCTAAAGAGGGGCTTTTTGAAATATTCTTCCGATTGGTGCATATAAATGACACCCTGATGCTTTTTCATTTAGACCGAACGCTTTTGAATTCCCCCCGACGCGTCTCTAATCCCTTTTTCTGCGTTCTCGGGAATCGAATTCGGTTTCGTTTGCGGCGTCATGGCAACACTTCCTGGTGTCCCGATAACAGCGTGTGTGTGTGTGTGTGTGTGTGTGTGTGTGTGAGACAAAAAAAAAAAAAAGAGAGAGACAGGATCACATTTTCCGATGTTAAACCGAGGTTTCCGCTTCGTAATATCTCAACGCTCGCTCCTTTATAAGCTTCCTAACACTCTGAAGGGGTGAAGTTCAATTCGAACGCCGTCAAAGAACCGAGGCTCCGATCGAATGTTTTTGGCGCAAATCTGTTTTTTTTTTTCAATCTCACTGGAGCATGCAGAGATTTTCGAGCCTATGGGTTTATTCATGAGGAAAAAAAAAAAGGGATGAGGTGTGTGGTGTGTGGTGTGCATGCACTGATGGCAGCGTTTACACACATCCGCAGGCACTCGGTTTGCTTCCACGCTGCACCATTAGCCTCTGCCAAGCGTCTGCGCTCGGAGATAGCTTTCGATTGGAAAGTCCCTGTCCGTTACGCGGCCTTTTTTATTTTTTTGGCACTTCCAGAAGCTCCAAAACAGCCAGTGTATGGGTCAAAAGAGCTCGAGTGGGAGACGAGAGGCTAAAAGGACGTGGCGAGGAATGAAACCGTACCGCGTGGTGCTTCCAATAGTGTAGGATTACATTATAGGATTATAAAAAATGCTGTATATGAAGTCCTCTGAGCATTTAATGAAGCGTGATAACTCATAGTGTGGACTGAGTGTTAACTCTCTTAAAGACAGATGTCCAAAGTCGAAATGAGGACATTTCTGCAATGCAAATATTGTAGAAATGCATAGGAATGGAACCAGTGGTGTTGAGTTAATGTACATAGTTAATGTAATTGAGTCCATTTTTAGCTACTGGGTTATTTGCCAATTTTTGGAGGGTTAGGGGCCTTGCTCAAGGGCCCAACAGCAGCTTGGTGGTGCTGGGATTTTTGAGCAGCGAGTAAAAGTCGCGTCTCTCTTTGCTACTGAGTAAAACTACTGAGGTAAAAACTTTAACGATAAAAAAAAAAAAAATTGAAAAATATTCAATTATTATTTTAAAACTCTTTCAAAATTAAAGCTGAAGTTCATGTAAATGTATAATAGTCCACCTTATAGTAAACAGAAAATGTATGCAAATCTGCAAATCTATTAAAATAATAATTGCACGGTATTTGTTTATGATGCTTGAATCTTTTTTTTTTTTTTTTTTTTTTTTTGTATTATTTTTTTTTTTTAAGAATCAAACATTTATGAAAATATACAGACAATCATGCATGTACAACAATGCTGGGATTTGAACTTCCTACCAATTCCAATACCTTCCAATGAAATTCTCAATGCCTTTATCTCCTATAGGTGATAGTGGATCGGTGGTCACAAGCTCAAACCCCATCACCACCATGCTGCCTTGTTGCTGCTGGGCCCTTGAGCAAGGACCTTAACCCTCAACTGCTTTGTTGTAAGTCACTCTGGATAAGGGCGAATTGAGAATTAGTGTCGTGAGTGCGTCATGAGCCTTGTTTACAGCCCCGGTTATAACATACGATTAATCTCTCGTTATTGGAGCAAACCATCCTAATCATAAGAAAGCAAAAGGAAGTTTTTTTTGTTTGTTTGTTTCATATCCTCTACACTCTCCTACTCTTTTATAACAGGGAGTAATCATAAGCTGCTGCCTTCAGATATAATCTTTCATGGCGGCCCTTGTCGATAATATCGTTCTGTTTTTTTTTTCGTTTTTTTTTTCTGGACTGAAGTGCACCGGTGTCTACGGAAAACTCATTTTCGGAAGAAAGAAAAAACGTAATGAAAAACTACTTTGGGCTCGAAAGAACCGCCTGGAGTGTCCGACTTTCCTGAAGAATGCTCCACGGGCAATGAGGACAGTTGTCAATATAGAGGCACACAGCTCTTTTGCGAGCAAATCCATTAGTTGAGCTTTAGTCTGACAGCAGCCCTTTTCAGCAAATCTAGGCAGAACGGAAAGAAAGATGACCAGCCACTCCGTATTAGCTTTTTTTTTTTTTCTTTTTTTTTTCTTTTCTCTCCCTCTCCCTCTATTTGCCTATTCTCCGAGATTTATTCTGATCACTTGGAAGTGCCACGATTCATGTCGTTCCATCAAGAATAATGCGGAAGAAATCTCTTTTAGCCTGGAGTGCTTTTTATGTCCGCTTTTTGGTTTGAATGCGAAAAAAAAAAGAAAATGGATTTTTTTTTTGTGCAAATTCTGCAAAAAATATAATAATAAGAGACAGCAGATTTGATTTTCAGGCGTCGGGACTTTCACTCGTTCGGACAAGACCGTTTCGAATAGGTTCGAACCCTGCAAAGCCGACTTGACTAAACCCCCAGACTAAAACGGCGCCTCGTGTCGTTCAAAATCGTCAATTAAAGTCGTCGTCTCGGATCGTTCGTGGATTAACCGAAGGCCAAATTGCCGTAAGACGTCCCCCAATTCGCTTCATCGTTCGTTCCGAGATATCAAACGCCTTTTTTCGCAGTTCTATTGTTATAGATCTATTTTTGTCTTGCCTAGGGGTTGCTCTTTGAGTCGGATGAACGTTAGCGTACCCCTAAGGCTCGAGTTTGCGAGGCGTGCTCGCTTTTATCCCTGGCCATCCTCCAGGCCGCAGAAACCTCATCTAGTTAACAGCGCGATGAAATGCAAACGCACTCGAATCGCTCCGGTTCCCTCGTGCTAAGAGAGCCCCCGCTCACTTCCTCCTTCAAAACGCAGAGCGATGAAGGTTTGAAGAAGGCCTGCTGCTCTTGATAACGCGGGAAAACAGAACGAAAGAGATTCTTAAATTTTGTTTTTTTTTTCCCGGCGCGGTTCATTAATTTCTTCCGGTCCCAATAATGCATCACACTGGAATCCGTGTTTAGAACTTGAATATATTGTACTGGTTGGTTTCTTTTTCTTTCTTTTTTTAATGCGTTATAGCTATAATGAAGCAGATCCACCGAGTCAAGCAGGGCATGATAGAAATAAATAACATGCTGACACTTACAAATTGTCTGACCTTAAAAAATGTATTCAGTGTGGTCTAAGGAAAGAAGCAAGGCAACCTACGAGTATCAATAAGTCAATTTAATCTCATTATCTTCTTTAAGGTCAAACCCTGAGTAACACAAGAGCACGGTGGACTTCATTTCGGCTAAATCGGACGTGAAAAAAAGCCAGAGGGTGCTAAAGGAATTTTAATAAGTGGGCATCTGAATATAGGAATAAATGTAGGTGGAATATCTAATTTAGGCCGTAAATACTGTATATGGTATATTTTGGGAAAGAACTATATATGGCTTAAAAAGACTGGTGTCCCAATATGTTTTTCCATATAGTACATAATGTATATAGCAAAGAAATATATATAACTATAGAACTGACCTTGGAATGTGACAGCAATGCTTCTGTAAAGAATTGATTCAACACAGAAGCTGGAAATAAAACACAAAAAACAGTGACTATGCAATTATTCGGAGCGCAATATCTCATACGTTCGGATTCCTTAATCCCATATGTTTATTGAGATTGAATATTTCACCATTTGGACCGAAAACATCAGTGTCTAGACTTATTTTAAAACCATCATGTCATCGTTTTCTGAGTTTGGGTCTATTAGTTCAAGTAAAGGGGAAATGGCATGCAATCCAAAAACCTCCTATACAGTTGGGTGCCTCCAGTCTTTTGGTAACAGTTTGGAGAAGAAGCATATGGCTGGAAAAGTCAGGTGTCCCAATACTTTTGTCCGTATAGTGTATGCGCACCTTTTTTTATGAGTTCAACGGAACTAATTGTGACAGGTTTGCTGTGAGGCCGAATTAAATTAGGATGCATAATTCATTTTTGAAAATGTAATATTTGCTATAGCCAGTACACGTAATATACACGCTGATGCTGCTGTTAGTCTTTAAATACAACACACACACACACACACACACACACACACACACACACACACACACACGCTCACTCGCATGTATCCAGCCAAGGTCGGCTCAACGTGTACAAATTACATCTCAGAGTTGCCTCGTGTGGCTGTTTAATTGGGAAGATGTCGGCACGCTGTCCTTTCAGATCACTGTTATGGATGTTCTTAATATTCCTTTTTATAGCATCGGACAAGCGGAATATTTATTCATTTGCTGAGTGTTTGGGCTGTGCTTTGGTTCGTTAAAGGACAGAAAGGAAAGTGGGTTATGTCGATTAATCACAGGTAGAAAAGTTGTGTAAAGGTGGAAACTGTGTAAAGTGGATAATGTGTAAAGGGATGCTGTGTATTGGGGATACTGTGTAAAGGGGATGCTGTGTATTAGGGAAGTGGATGCTGTGTAAAGGGGATCCTGTGTATTGGGGATGCTGTGTTTTGGGGTCGCCGTGTAAAGGGATGCTCTGTAAAGGGGATGCTGTGTAAAGGGATGCTCTGTAAAGGGGATGCCGTGTAAAGGGGATGCTCTGTAAAGTGGATGCTGTGTAAAGTGGATGCTGTATATCGGGGATGCTGTGTAAAGTGGATGCTGTGTATCGGGGACGCATTGTAAAGGGATGCTCTGTAAACGGGATGCTGTGTAAAGGGATGCTCTGTAAAGGGGATGCTGTGTAAAGGGATGCTGTGAAGATCAGTGTAATGGAGTGTGAAAAACCCCCTGAGATGGTATAAGTTAGACATTTTGAGAGGAACCAGACTTAAAAGGGAACCCATCCGTATGTGGGACCAGATGTCCATTCATTACCGTTCCATCACTGTTCAGGTGCACTGTTCACTTATGGGTTCTTAAATGCAGAACTGTTCATGCAAACTGCAGTTCTTTATATGCATTCTTCATTATTATAAATTTTTTTGTATTTTCATTATTGTTATTGTTATTATTATTATTATTATTATTATTGTTGTTGTTGTGGTTGTTGTTATAATTATCATTTCTTCTTTTGATCATCATCAACATCACCATCATCATTTCTTTTTCTCATCATCATCGTCATCATCATTTCCTCTTTTTATCATCATTATTATTATTATTGTTTATATCATCATTTCTTCTTTTGATCATCACCATCATTATCATAATTTCTTTTTCTCATCATCATAATCATCATCAACTTCACCATCATCAGCACCATCGTCATCGTCAATATCATGGTCATCATTACTTTTTTTTTTATCATTATAATCAATCATCATCACATTTTTCAATCATCACGATTATCATAATTCTTAATCTTTTATTTTTGTATACTCATTATTATTATTGTTGTTGTTGTTCTTGTCATTATCATTATGAACATTATTTCTTTTTTTTTTTCTTTTCATCACCATTATGATGATTATAATTATTATTGCTGTTGCCATAATCATCATCATCACCATCATTGTTGTGATTATTTGTAAGAGAATACGAATAGACACAGATGCATCAGGTTGAAAATTTATTTTCATATAAAAAGACACTCTATGAAAACAGTAAAGGACTACTTTGTACAATCGTGTGTTGTATAAAAAAAAAAAAAAAAATACTAGCAAAACAAAAAAAAATAAACAGAAATGTGGCAAAGGGAACACTCTGTAAAATCAATTTGCAGATTAGAGGAAAACAGCTGGTTTTGAAAGAAGCCTCAGATTCAAACACGTTTCGGGGAATATGGAGGATCAGGGGGGTGGGGGATTCGTGGCGGGGGTCATTTATATATATATTTATAAAATCATGATGGGTTATTAAGTGTGGTTGTCATTGTTTTGTCAATCATACAATTCACAACACGCATATGCACACAATTTCACATACATTTTGCAATCGAATGAAATGTCATGTAGGGCAAAGTTTTTCTTTCATTTTCTTTCTTTCTTTTTTTTTTTTTTGCAAAAATCAATACAAGCATATATTGAGGAGGGGAGGGGCGGACATTTTTTGAATGTCGATGCAAACAAGTTTTAACGCATGAAAACGTTTGTTGGACACGAAAAAAAATTGAAAATGAAAAAAATATATATTTTATTACTTAACAAAAAAAAAAAAAAGTAAAAAAGCAGAGTGACAATATGAAAAAAAAAAAAGAAAAGAAAAAAAAAAACACAGGCACTGTTAGTGATAGTAGAAGGAGCATTAAAATCAAACAAGTGCAAACACGGAGCGTGTGAATCGTACTTACCTGGCGCGCTTACAATTCGAAGCGACGCTAACGCTAGCTAAGCGGTGTTACTCGACAAAAGACTGCGAGTGCGACGTTGGCTCGAGCGTTAGTTCGGCTGAGGGCATAAAAATAATCGCTTCTCGTCTGTCAGCAAATTGTAGTGGAAAGCGCTTCTAATCACAGTGGAGGGAAAAGGGTCGTTTCCCAGTGACATGTTCTCGATTACTGCAGATGAGTTCTTAAGGTCAAAATGGGCGCCGTCGTGGACTGTGGTCTGTGTCTATATGATGTAGTGACTTCGGGGATCTTTGAGCAGATGGTTGTTGCACCGGGCAGGAAAATGTCAGGACAAATTGTCAGCCCTAAAGGTAATTATCTGGCTCTTTCTCTCTCTCTCTCGCCGAGCCTCCATGTGCGGTTACATCAGCTTACACAACTGGCCTAATTGGTATGAGCTGCATTGGGAAGGAGGAAACAAAAATGACCTCGATACTCAGGCGACGTCAGGATTCATCCCGAGTCTTCGCCAGTGGCGTGTTAGCGTTAAACAAAAAAATGGATTCTTTTTTTGTTTATAAGAACCCAACAAGAATATTGTACTTTTTCTTTTGTTGTGAACATTCTCCAGGATCGAATCCTTGGGGCGTAGCATTACGGCTTACCAAAGCGTATTAGCGCATGAGATACGAAAGCCACAAAGAGACATTTTAACTAAAAGCGGCTCCAATAGAGCGTAGAAGATCAGGCAAAACATATAAAAAAAAAAAAAAAAAAAAAAACGAAAGAAAAATTTGTTCCACAATATTTGGCGCTCTGGGAAAACCATTTTATACTTATAAAATTATACTTTTCATGACCTATTTAGAATTTTTCTAATTTTCTATAACTGCTCTTTTTGTTTCACTAAATCCTTGTACACATCTGAATGTAGCTTGTGTTATCCTGTGGTAAATGATGTTGTTTTATGTAGCATCTTAGTCCTGGTCCTGGTCGTTTCATAGCACTATACTGTATAGGGGTATATCCTTTATTTACTCCTAAACTAGACTTTTGGATTTTATGAGGTAAAAATTACTCACAACATCGAAACACAAGTCTCGTTTCAGGTTCTGTTCATAATCAATTTTATTATAAAATCATTTCTATCTCTTGTCCTGTTTTCCTTTTTCAAGTTTTCAACCATTTCAAACCTTCCCACAGGCAATCACACTCCTCATTAAGAAGCTCAATTGATACACATCATTGCAGTCATTTTTTGCAAAAATAACTGCTCCTTTTGCTGCACTAAATCCTGTTTATCTTTGTTTTAGCTAGCTTTGTGTTATCCTGTGGTAAATTTCCTAGAGGAATGCACTAAACTGTACATGGTATATGGGTATATCCAAGACTTCATTCACTACTCCGCTAGATTTTTCTTTTTGGGATTGTGTTAGCATCATGTCTCGCAACCTGAGGTAAATATTACTCATAGCATCGAAAAATGAATCTTGTGGCTCTGTTGGAAAAAAATTCAGAATCAATGTCTTTTAATTAGGACATTGATCCATTTGAGGACCCCTGTGCCCCATGCAATGTGATCATACAGTGAGGGAATCCCGCTAGCGAGGATTTATTTCAGATTCAGGTGTTTGTTAAACTGCTCTGATCGTTCTAGACAGGCAGCCAAAACAAGGTTATAACGTAGCCTAAATAATACAAATAATAATTAAGTGTGTTGGAAACATTTTTTTTGTTCATGTGCACCTTTCGAAACCAAACTCGGTTTTCCCAGACCGCTACAAATATCTTCGACCCGCACGTAAGATTCAGCATTAACGTGAGTTTGAACGTATTTAACCATATTTTCCAAATATTGGCCATTGCTAGAATCTGAATTGTGTATTTTTTTGTGTTTTCCATTGAAAAAAAAAACAAAGATTCTGATTAAAAGTCTGTGTTGCGAGAACAATACAATATTCAGGCAGACATTTGGTTCAGGTAGACCATGTCAGAAATAAAGCTTTCCCATTTTTTTTTTCTATTGTAACTGGTGTGCCATATTTTCTACCTTTAGTAGGCCATGTAATATTCTCTAGCATGTTCCAGACCCCTTTATACAAAGCCAGCTCAATGAAGATATGTTTTACATGATTTGGAGTTAAAGATCTTCAGTGACCTGCTAAAAAAACCCTATCAAACACCTTTAGAATGATTTAGAACGCTGACTGCACCCCCAGACCTCCTCACCTACATCAGTCCCTGACTTTACTAATGCCCTTGTGGCTCAATGAGCTCCAAATCTCCACAAAAAATTACTGGTAGAACATCTTTCCAGAAGACTGGAGGTTATAATAAGAGAAAATGGGGACAAAATGTGGAATGGGATGTTCCGAAATCGCATTGGGTGTTTCCAAAGTGGGCTGATGGTGTACCTTGGATTATAGTAAAGCTGCATACCTTTTTAGGTGTAGTTTACTTTATAGTTATAGTACAAGTATTTTTTTAACAACTTGGCATCAAGGAACAGTGCAGTTTTGTACCATAGAGCATAAGCAAATTATGTAATTGACCATCCATTCACTCATCCATCCATCCATACATCCATCCATCCATCCATCCATCTTCCATAAGGACATGATGGGTTGCCATGTCTTTACATACACACTCGTACACACATATTCTGGACCCTTTGGACATGGTGCAATCAGCCACACTTCTTTTGGAATGACAAAGGAAACCGGAGTACCCTGAGGAAACCCCCAAAGTGCAGGAAGAACAAACCGCTCTTTTTTTTCTATCGACTTCCATGACTTCGGTACGACTTCACCAGAGAAATGAGGAGCAATAGATCTCTCTGAGCAATGCTGATGCAGGCTCTGGTGTTATGGCATTGCTTAGCCTTTTACAAATTCCTTTATTGAGCCTCTATTACAAATAGACTTTTCGCTAACGGATAGTTTAGGGTCACTGGCAACGGCCTTTTTTATCCCCCCCTCCCTCCCTCTCTCCTCCATTTTAAGTGGATAGCAGCCACTGAATCAACTCGGAATCAATAAGCACTCCAAGCAGCGGGTGAATGATACCACAGAGCAAAGAGAGATACTGCAGGAGCACTGCATTTTATCTCGCAGAAATGGGATCTTCATGAGTGTTTTCGGCTGAGATGAACAGAATCGTCGGGGTATATTGAAACGATATCTCTCTTTTTTTTTTTTCCCCTTGATTATTTTCTTATGCAATTGACTTAGAATAACACACAATATTCGATCGCGATTTAATTAAAAAAGGAACATAGCAAAAAAAAAAAAAAAAAACATCCATCAGGAAAAAAACGTACTTGCACTGATTTTTTTGTTTGATCTCCCACTGTTTCGGCAAACGAATCAGGAAAATGGAAATAAAAAAGTTCAAAAAGAGGTTTTCTTCTTGATTCTATTAATGAATCGTGTTAAACCTCTCCCTATTTCTCTCCCCCCCCCCCCCCAAAAAAAGTCATTTATTAGGAAAGACAGGACATAAAGGCGGAAAGGAAAAAAAAAAAAACTACGGCGCCGGTCATGTGTGCGAAAACATGAATACGGTGGTGGGTTGAATTTTTTTGTTTTGTTTTGTTTTTTTAAATCTCTATAAAAAACGATGGTGCAGAAATATTTTTTTCTTCCAAATTTTCCAAATGTGTGAAAGAGAATCCTTTCCAGAGTAAAATCAAGACATTTTCAGAAACAGTTCGTTAAAAATTCTCTCGTATACTCGCCGAGCCCCTTTTTTTTCATTGGCTGAAAGGGTCCGTGTGAAAATATATGTTTTTTTTTTTTTGTATTTGAATGGTCTATTCTCGTAAACAAATGTATAATCCTCTTGTGTAGTTTCTCCTTTTGGTACATCTCATTCCAGTTTTTATTTGTATTTTTATTTTTTTTTTGGCAAGGGTTTTTTTTCCTCACACTTCAGTCTGGAAGTCTCCCTCGGATGTGTCCGGAGTGTTTGCGGTGGAAGCGTCCCAGGTTTTACTGTGCAGCTCGACGCGATCCGCTTTCTGTCCGCCCGAAACAGATGATGTCTCATTTATCATTTTCTTAAAGCTGTCCCAGGATTGCTGATCGTCTGCTGTGGCCTTGTCCTGTGTGTGAACATACACATGTACACACAGAAAAAAAAAACGCATCCATTAGAAAATAATATAGCATTTTGAACTAAACATTGTCAGTAGGGTTGCCAGATTTTACCCCCAATAAAAAAAAAGTTTTATATATATATATATATACTGTATATATTTATAAAACCAGGTTCACCGTTGGGCGCATGCTTTTTTTTTTGCAGTATTTTGATTAAAGAAAAATAAATCTTTTTTTTCCAAAAGTATTGGGTTTTCCACCCATGTCTACAAAATGTCACCGCATCCACCATTGTATATGATGTCTTTCGCATTGAGCTAGGAGAACCCATCTTGTCATGGTCCACCATAAAAAGGTGATGTCTATAAAGATCTGCTTTACATGGGTTGGAGAAAAAGATCTTGAGTGGCCTGCTATAGAGCCTATAGTTCCCGAATTAGAATGGCAACCCAGACCTCCTCATCTACATCAGTACCTGAGTGGCAGAATGACTACAATTTTCCACAAGCAAAATCCAAAATCTAGTGGAACATCTTCCCAGAAGAGATGAGTGAAGCATGAAATGGGAACTAGTTGTGGAATTGGATGTTCAAAAAGACCTTATTTAATACCCCAGCTGTCTTAAAGTTGCTGTCCGTTGACGTCATTGATGATTTACTATCATTTACTATGAATCATTTTCCTCCATCCCTGCTGACGCCACGTGGTGCAGATCAGTGTGTGCCGTGGAGTGCAGTAGGAGTGTTAACAAAACGACAGGGATTAAAACACGGCCAAAAAAAAAAGAGTAATGAATACAGAAAAATCGGGAAAAGAGTTGCTTGATAGCCTACCCTGCTGCGCTGTTCTACCGTCTAACCACCAGGGGGTGCCGCCATTGCGGTTGGTGGAACAAATACAAAAGCCGAGATCCTGGAGACGATTTGCATGTTAAATGTTGGAGAGGAAATATTTTGCACTCCCGAAGAGTGTTGGAACTTCATTCCGGGAAGCATGCTAATGTGATTACGCGGCACGCCACAGCCGCCCCTCTCTCTCTCTTTTCCCTTTTTATCTTCCTTTCTCTCTGTCTCTCTCTCTCTCTCTCAAGTCTCCCTGTGCTTCATAATGATTCCCAACCACTCTGCGTATCGTTTCCCGCCCATCTCTCGCTGTCACTTCTTTCACTACTTACACCCCGCGAGTTCGTTTCACCTCTGGCAGATGAAATGCTCCGTCGCTTTTCGCTCTGTCGCAAGAAAACGAAGGGGAGAGAGCGAGAAAAATAGGGGAATCACAGTGGCCCCTTTCTACCTTGATAAGTGTGGAGTCTTCAAGGGCTCTATCGCTCTCACCAGTTCTTTCTCTGTCTCTCTGTCTGTCTCTTTCTCAGTCAGTAAAAGAAAACGACAGACTGTAAAAGCAAAGACTTGCTGCAGGATACCCGGAGAAAGAAGACCGCGTAGAGGAAGCATCGAATGGAAGAAAAGGCGCAGTTCTCCATCAAGGACGTTTTTCATTCTTGTCTATTTTGCTGTTTCGAAACCGAGACTTCAGTGGTGTCCTACCTGATCTGCTCCACCTCTAAACTTATATCATTATAAAGCTACGGCCATAGAAAGCATCAATATTATAGAGAAACCGATACGTTTCATCATTCATTTTTTCCTAAAAAAAACTAAAATCGAATGACCTTTTTGTTTTTGCTAACATTTTTTAAACTTGATTGATTTAAGAAGGATTGATTGAGGAGTCATTTCCTGTAGCCTACATGCTCTTCTTTTAGAGGTTTTCGCTGCTTGTGCAATGCGATCTTCTGTATATATACACTGTGGCGAAACATACTCCCACACGTGTTACATGCACGACACAAAAAATCAAATACCTCTGCACATATGTTGTGTAAGAAGAAGCAAACGGAGAATATCAGCATGAGAACGTAATTATGACACGATACATTACTAAAAAAACTAAATTCACATAACTCCATAAGGTACCTTTAGTACATGTATATGTACATTTATGGCAATTGGCAGATGCCCTTATCCAACAATTATCTTTGTATATTTGTATTTATACAGGGCAGTTGAGGGTTAAGGGCCTTGCTCAGGGTCCCAGTAGTGAGAGTGCGGGGACTTGAACTCATGACCTTCCCATCAGGAGTTTTAACCACTGAGCTACCACTTTCCTTTCCTTTTAGGCAACAATGAATGCTTTTAAGTGTAGCACGACTGCAACATACCAACGAAAACTGATGAAACTGAATAGATGGATGGATGGATGGATGGATGGATGGATGGATGGATGGATGGATGGATGGATGGATGGATGGATTGGTTGTTTGATAGATGGATGGTTGTGTGGATGGATAGATAGATAGATAGATAGATAGATAGATAGATAGATAGATAGATAGACAGACAGACAGACAGACAGACAGACAGACAGACAGACAGACAGATCGTTTCGTTCACCATGTACCCGTGTTTACTCTGGGCACGGATTTCACTTTGCTCTCCATGAACACTGTTTACAACACAGTATTTAATGTAATATCTAAGAAAAAAAAAAAAGATGGTTGAGATGTACGTACGTACAGACTGCATCTAACCCACACAACAACCCAGGCCTCTGTGGTCCTCGGCGAGACCTTATGACATTGATGCGTGTGCTGTGCATCATTAGAGGAATAATCCCCGTGTAAACAGCTACGGCAAGGAAAGTCCTTACGAACAGCTTCGTTTACTATGCTGTCATTCACGCGCCCGCTTGCTAGGTTTGGTTCGATTGCCGAATTCCCTTGAGCCCGAGCCCTGGAGCGTGTATACAGCCCTGGGCTCTGAACACCACTTGAATAAGGAGCATATGTAAGTGCTAGTTCGATTTTTTTATTTATTTATTTTTTTTCGTTTAAGGTTTCTGAAAAGCACAGTGGAAGCCCTGAATCACAAAAAGTCCTTCAAATGATGCCTTTATTTCATCAAAAATTCTAATTGGATCGAATATGAAATCGAGTACGCGATTTCTCAGAGCACATCTGAAGTATACTGTATACAGATTTGATGGTAAATTCGAATGTATTGAACAAAATTATTGGGAAATCGAGAAATCGGGTTTCTTTATAAACAAAAAGCGCTTTTTTTTGGGACATCGATTATTTGTGCAAAGTTGTTCAGCTGGACATAGAACTGCATCACGTCTCATTTTGTCATCTCGTATTTGCTAGCTAACCAGATTTGCCTCATGCCAAGAGTTTTTTATTTATTTTTGTTTACAGTCTGGAGAATCAAAAACATTAACCAACCATAAACTATCCACAGAACCCAGGTTCAATAATAAAAAAAACCCCTCTGGAAACAATGCAAACAACCCAAAAGAGAAATATTTTCTTTCTACGTTGTGTTTATGCTAGCTAGAGCAGAGCTAGCGAGCTAGTTTGCTAGTTGTATGTAAACATATGTAGATGTTGTGAGCCTTTGCACAAGCTTAATAACACATATTTCTATTATTACTCATATGATTGCTGAGAAACTAGCACGTTATGTTTCAGTTCATTATTTTAGCCGCTGTAGCTCTCTATGGAGAAAAAATAAATAAAAATATCTGCACTTGAGTGAAAACAAATTGGGAATAAGAGCACAGTGGAAGTCCTTCAAAAAATGTCATTATTTCATGAAAGATATGACGGCAATATCCCATTATTTTGACATAATAAGCAAAAATGGATTAAATACAACATCTAATATTCTCTTTCTCAGAGCACATAACAAGAAGATACAGATTTGATGGTAAATTCATATCATCATAGTATTTGACAAATTATTGTATGGGATTCTTCTCCAAGTATAGGAGGAAATTTCTCCTTCACTCATACTAAGAAGTCTAGAAAACCTGTTCTAGACTGCCAGTGTCCCTGTATACAAAGCGAGCTCCATGAAGATATGCTTTTTTGGGTTGGAGTGGAAGATCCGTTGTGGCCTGCTATACATCTATAGACCCTATGGGATGAATTGGAACACTAAGTGTGCACGCCAGGCCTCCTCACCTCACTGACATCAGTACCATGACTGGCTGAATGAGCCCAAAATTTCCTCAAGTACATTTCAACATCTAGAAGAACATCTGCATAGAGGTATAGAGATTATTATTACAGTAAGTATAGAACAAAATGGTTAAATAAATGCATATGTATCTTACGCTCAGGTGTCCACAAACCCATAGAGTGTCTATCAATAGCATTGGAGTTTAAAAGGTATTAAACACACAGCATTGAAATATTGACAGAGCGAAAGGAATCAAAAGGGAGAATGTAACTCAAGTGGCAGACACATTCCCAGTTTTATTTATCTGTAAATATGTAAATTCGCTTCCAATCATTAGGAGACTGTTCGAGAGAAAGAAAGGCCCGGAGAACATTTCTGACCTTGTGTAAAGTGCTTAATTGACTGATAATGCTGTTGGCTAACTGTTCTGTAAATATATTTGTTTTGCTTTTATATAGTATCATCGTCGTCGACACTTTTTTTTTAATGCTACGTTCACAGCGAATGTGGATTTTAAACCGTGGTTAAAAAAAAAAGACTTTTGTGTGAACTTCGGTAGCAGCAACGAAACAATTTGTTGTTCAGTTAAAATAATTAGCTGTCTTATCCCGGCGGTACGTGCTAAGCGGAGATCTCGGGAGACGCCGAAGCTCATCGTTTCCGACTCGAACGAATCCCACTGCATCGACGGATTAAGGGAAAAACTCACCGTTTGTGCAAGTCTGAAAAACACACTAATTTATAGGCATGACAAATTAGGACAGGCCTAAGCGCTGCAGTGTTTAACTTCCTGTACAAACAGGTGATTCCCAGTTTCTAAAATTATGTACGGTCCTATTATAGATAATGCGTATACATCTTATACCAGCTGGTCCCAACCTTTTTAGCGCCGCGGACCAGTTTAATGTCGGACAATATTTTCACGGACCGGTGTGGCGGATAAATACAACAAAATAAAATGATACAACCATTAAAACTGGTATTTTCTAAATATAATAATAAAAAGTGAATCCACTGTGTTGTTTTTTGGTTATTTTTTGGTTTGAATTTAGCGGTAATGTATTATGTGTTAGCGGCCGGAGCAGCCCATTTAAGAAGGTAGTGGATGGAGGTAAGACATGTGACCGAGGCATCATGACCTGCATCAAGAGTGAGTCATAGACAGATGTTCCGGAGAGAATCCGGTCATTTTCCAAAATAAAACATCGTTCAGAATCAGATAATAAATAAAACGGAAATAATGTGAATTATGTATTCTTTCTGTGCGGCCCGGTACCAATTGACCTACGGACCGGTGCCGGGCGTTGGGAACCACTGTCTTATAGGACCACTGTCTTATACAATTGTATAAGACATTGGTCCCCAACGCCTGGCACCGGTCCGTGGGTCAATTGGTACCGGGGCGCACAGAAAGAATACATAATTTCTGACTGCACCCCAATTCTGAATTCTGACTGCACCCCAGGCCTCCTGAGCACAAATCTTTACAAGGATCTCCAGAATCTCCAAAATCTAGTGGAACATCTTCTAGAAGAAGTGAAGTCTATAATAAGAGTAAAAAGGGATTGAACGTGGAATGTCCAGTTGCCCATCCCTGGTATAGATGGAACTAGTTATTGACTAGTTTACCTACGTTATTCTGTAATTTCAATAGTAACTTCTTACATCGTTTCATTGTGTTCCACGTTCCATGTTTAGACTAAAATCAACGGTTCTGTTTTGACTGTAATTTGACTGTTTCTTTTTTTCCAGAGTCAGCAGTGGGATTTCTCTAATTATCGCCAGTGGTGTCCAGGAGGCCATTTCAAGTTGCTGCTCAACAAATATTATGCTTCAAGAAATAAGGTGGTGTTACTCTATAAGCCGGTACAGTGGGGTAGTGAGATTACTGCCCCATTAGATTTCTTATTGCACCTAGTGCAAAGAATTGGAGCTGCCAAAAGAGGTCCATTGGGGCAGGACTCATGCTGCACTATAGACTGCATGTAAACAAAACAGTGTTTTAATGACATATAAAAACATAGAATTTTTTTTACATATATTTGAACGGGTAATCCGGTCAGTATAATAGAAATGTGCGAGCACCACGTTGACGTCTACGCAAAAAGACTACCGAAAAGAAAGAATGCATTTTTCCAATCTTCATGTATATTTTTTGTGCTAGGCTCAATTTTTGCTTACGTACTAGAAATTATAATCATATAATATATATCTTTTAATATCTAGCTATATTGATGGCAATCAGTATGGTAGAGGGTTGAGGAATTATAATTGGTATCTTCTCAGTGGAAGTGACACTTTTTTAATGGTAGAAGGAAACTACAATAGTTACTTGCCTCATGCTGAGCACTTTGTATGTCTGTACAATCATAGACATGAACCAGACCATAAAAAGAGCCCGGGTTTAGTTAGAAAAACCCTAGTTTGCTAGCTGTATGCAAACGTATGTAGATGCGTATTATTACTCATATGATTGCTAAGCAACTAGCATGGTATGTTTTGGTTCATTATTTTTTGCCACTGTAGATATCAACGGGGAAAATAAACAACCCTCCAAAATCTCTGCACTTGAGTGAAAGCAAATGGAGGGAAAAGATGCATGGGAACAAGTACAGCTTTTTTTTGGATTCTTCCCGAACCCAAAGGAAAGAGAGGTCATTACTAAATACACGGGAGACTGAAGCGAGTATATAATGGCAAAGGGGGAAAAAAATAGCAGAGATAAAGCTGAAAGCAGCAATCACAGCTGCATTCTGTTTATCTGGAGAAAGAGAGGTAAGGGAGTTATTTTCAGATCTGTGTTTGTCCGGGTGAGACTGTTGAGTGGAGAGAGGGAAAAAAAGAACAAGCGAATGAACTACAGAGGTGGGTCACGGCAAACCCGCTGCTCTCTAGAGAAGCATTTTTTTATTTTACTTTTGTTTTTTACCTCCGGATTGTTGAATGCCCTTCGGATTTGCTGTCTGCTTGGATAGTGAAAAACTAGAGAGTTCAAAACAGATGCGTTGGATCTAAAGCGCAAATCGGGCATTTACAGCAGACATTTGGACAAGTAGTAATAACAGTTACCATTACAATTACGTTGTTAGAAACTGGCCTTAACCAATTAAATTCATTTTTTTCAATCACTAAAGTTGCACTTCCCCACAGATGAAAAATCAAATTCTTTGGTACAATCGGAGGGAGATCCACGTCAATAACAGAAGGCTGATTGGCCTTTGCTTGTTGGTCTCATTTGTAGTCATAATACAGCAAATTATATTTAGACTAGCGAAAAAAAGTAACATTTTAAAGTGGCGCAGGAGCATTTCATACGAGCTTTAGAGCTGGCGTTACGTGGACATCGGACAATGAAGACCTGCTTCAAAAAAAGCGAATTTAAGTTTTTGGGGCATAAAATTTCGATTTTTAAATGTTCGATTTTTAACGATCCCTGAATAAGGAGTATGTAGAAAGATCCAAACTGGTACTGGAACTGGTAGATCAGTGGTTAAGGTGTTTTCTCGGACGCTCTTGAGTTCAAATCCAAGCACTTACCACTGCTTAATCAAGGACCTTAACCCTCAAATGCATAGATCAAGGATGGAACTTTCATAGTGATGAGGGCCAGTATTATTTTTGTTTCCCTCATACCAGGGGGCAGATTAATTCTAATTTTATGTCATTTCTTAATTTACTCTTTATTGAGGGAACTCAGTGTACAATGAATGCAATGAGTTTATTGTGCAGTTATGCTCATTCAAATAGTTTTTAACTTTGTTAAATGACAAGCAAAATTTTACATCTCAACAAATGTACAAAGCCTCTATTTTTTATTAGTAGCCAAACTACCACAGAGAACAGTTAAAAGTGCTATATAAAACAGTTATTAGAAGGTGTATTTATAGCCCCCCAAAAATATAAAATTAAAATAAAATTCTGTCATCATTTACTCATTTATTTATTCCAAACCTCTATGAGTTTCTTTTTTTGTGTTTGAAAGTAACTGAAAGAAACTATGGGTGAGTAAATAATGACAGAATTTTCCTTTTTGAGTGAACTATCCCTTTAAAAAATAATTAATACATTAATAAAAATACTAAATATAAAAACAATTCAATGCATAAATTTCCCCATTTATTAATAAATAATTTCAGACAGCATTCCTACTACCAAAATGTCTCAATGAGAAACCTGTGGCTTCTCCTGCTGGTGCACAATTAAATCAATGTCAAGTGCCTCCTTAAACTCGGTAAAAAGATAATCTGTTTCCCATCTTGCCTGGAAAAAATAAGGGTTTTTTTTTGCTGTCAATTTTGGTGAACGTTCTCAATAGCGCGCATGTCCTACTATTTTTTTTAATTAACTGTTATAAACGTTTGACTTCATTGTGTTTGAAGCAGTAATGATGTCCTGGGCCACCAAAATTCATAGACCAAGTCATAGTCCAAGACTTCATTTTTAGATCCTGCACTATTTTTACATTGTATATATATAAGTGGGTTCACCATTGAGGAATTCCAGAGACATTTCATTAATGCACAATGGACATATTGGGCCGTAAGTCCAACAGGTTCATGGGAAATCAGCTTTTCAAAGCAAACCCAGAAAAAACGGAATTCGAATGGGAAATATCGGAATCTTCGAAGGGGAAAGCTGTTCAGAATAAACCAAGGAGCTTCAAGTGGACGTAAGTGATAAAAATGATCTTTATATGTATACTCAGGGAAGAATAATGGAAACCCCAGAACTTATTCATCTTTTTGACCTTCTCAGTTCATAAAATACACAAAAAAAAATTTTCTTTGCTTTTTTCTTTGCTTTTTGCACTAGATTGAGAGAGAGCATATAAAAAAGGAGACAGAAGAAAAAAAATAAATCCCCCAAAGGCTTATGAATGTCAGTCTAATCACAATAACACGTATAATGAGAAAACTAGCCAGCACTGTTAAATGAAATTAATGGGGCAACAGAATATGGTAAACATCTCTATATATATTTTTCAGTCCAAGCGTTTTTATCTCTTAATTGGCACGAGCCCTTAGTCTACATTAACAACATTTTGTCGCCTCTTTTTTGTGTAATTTAGTCCAGTTTTCCTCTCGGTTCGCTCATTAAGCTAGCCCAGTAAGAAAACACAATTTAACGGCTAATTTGCGTGAACTCGAAAACGGAGAAGTGCTCGGACGACAGAGGGCGCGGTGTCAGCGGGGGAACGTGCTAATGAGCCAAATCAATTATTCAATTAATGGCTTGATTATGCTGCCAAGCGCTCGGTTTAAAAGATCAACGCCCGCTAAAGGATAGGAAACGAGAGGACAAATTGGTGAAAAAGCACCTTGTGGCCCCACTGAGGCGCATTGTTCAAAAAAAAAAATTATAATCGGAACAACTTTACCATGCAATTTAACTAATAATATGGGAGTTGTGTTATGTTTTTTATTCGTTATATGGATTGAACATTGTACTAAACATCCACACAGTAGCAATTATAGAGATGATGGTGATTACTTCTTCATACACACATTCTATGGTCAATACAAACTTATGAACATTCCACTGGAACTTGTAGCTGTAAATTTAGCAGTTTGTCAAGTGTGTATATGTATATATATATATATATATACATACATGTTCCTTTTGTTTCTATGCAACAAACTAGGTAATGAAGATTTTCTTAACAAATATATAAATGTTCATACTTAATTTTCATTGAAAAATCCTTCTTGAGCATGATTTACCAGCTTTATACACTTTCAGCACCTGGACAGTTCTTTTCTCCAAAAACATTCAGCTGAAATACTCTGACGTGCTTCTTGGAAAACATGTTAAAGATGTTCTTCACTAGTTGAAGATTTCTTTGTTATCCAGTTTATCCTAGAGCAGTTCAGTAGGATTTAGGTGTGATGACTGGGCACGATAGATAACACTCCAGACGATTGTTTGCTCACTAAATAACACTTACGTAAGGACGTACGCTTGTTGGTTCTAATGAGCTGCAGGGCAGGTGTTGAACATTAACCGTTTAACAATCATAATAATGATATCATAATATCAGAAGAATGTCTGTGTAAGTTCGGATTTGTATAGACTTGTCAGTAAACACACCTTCTGTGGCTTATATAAATGTAAGGAATAATGGTTTAAATTTCAATTTGTATAGAGCTTTTAGCAGGAGACATTGTCACGAGCACAACGCGGCTTCACAGAAATCTGGCTGTGGATTTGCATGCCTAATGAGCGAAGAAAGAGAAAGAATTGAGGGAAATTGGGGGAAGTAAATTTGACAGGAAGCAAACTCAAAGGGGAACGCTTGTCTGGGTGAGCAAAGTACTTTCGTCGAATAAATCAATAAATACCAGCATTTTAAAACGGATATTCAGTATGATCTCCTGGGATAAATCTTGGGATGAGACGAATAAAAGCTTCACGAATACTACAGCAGTTCGTAAGTATCAACAAATAGTATGGCAACAGTTTTATGGCAATAATTTTTATGCAGTTTTCCACTTCCAGACTCTTAAAAAAAACAGTTTTTTTCCCCCCATAATCACACAATTGAGTGGAAGCAGGAGGAACGTTTTGAACAAGTTATAATAAGAAAGGTTGCTAAAGGTTTGAATACATTTGAAAATATTATGTCTTAAATATTAAATCTTAACCAGCCGATAAAGCCACTAGAAGGACCCAAAATAACTTATCCGTGCAAATAATAAAAAAAAAAAAAACGTTCTTTGTTTGCCCTGAAAACGATTTCCTTTGCAAGCTATTATCAACATGAAGCCGGATCCAGTGCTCTCAATGCCCTGCGTTAATTAAGAAACATACAAAATAATAAAATACAAAAACACCAGACACACTTCAGGACGTTCTCATATTGTAAAATGTATCAATGAAGACGGAAAGGACATGCACTTTTTAAAACTAACCAAATACCTTATATAAACAAGTAATTGTAGCCCTGACCAAGATTCGTCTCATTCCATATTTGGTTCCCATTTTGTCTTATAATGTAATAACCTCCACTATTCTGGGAAGATGTTCCACTAGATTTTGAAGTCTGCTTTCAGAGATTTAAACACATTTAACCAGTTAATAAAGTCAGGCACTGATGAGGGGGAGAAGGTGAGGAGTCCTGGAGTGCACTCAACTTCACCCCAATAGGGTTTGGGTTCTATTGCTGGAAAGCTTCAACCCATGAAAGCATATCTTCATGCACAGGAGCATTGTCATGCTGGAACAGGTTTGAATCTCCTAATTCAAGTGATGGGACAAGTTTATTCTACCTTATTCAAACTGTGTGGCTTCAATATTGTGGTACCAGTTTGAAGAAGAGCCATATATGGCTGGAAAAGTCAGGTTTCATTAATCTACTTTTTATCCATATACTGTAAACAAATATAAAATAAAAAAAGACTCGGTTATAAATTCAAGGAAAATTCTCTTTTCATCCTAAGATTATTGTTTAACAAATATACAACAATTTAGCCATACAGAAGTTAAAAATCACTTCTGTTGCCATAACACTGTGTAGACCAGTAGATTAGCATTTAATGCTTAAATTAAATATAAACATGCAGAAAGATATTTCCCTAAAAATTTTTCATTAAATCATAATTTGTCTATGAAAATATGCTATTTTTCTAAACAGTAAAGAAAATGCATGAACTCCTAGATATACAGTACAAATGTGGTACGAATCACTTTAGTTGCTATAAGGATTAAATTGTAATTTAAATATGAATTTACGAGCGTATGAAAAGTAAAATTACTGCAATACGTTCCACCTCTGCGTCGTGTAGCATGTAAACGGCACGGCAGATGCCGTTCACATGATGAGGTCAATGTACACTTCATTAGTATATTTTACAGCGATGCAAAACTGAAAATAAATCAACACTGAGCTAACATGTTTGAATTGTAATTTTATTTCTATCTTCTATATATCTTTTGCTTGTTATTCTACCAAAGTAGTTGGTTCCTTTGTTACAATGTGACCATGAAGTCCTGACTCACACAGTCTCCTCTGAATGGATGTAGAAAGATGTCTTCCACATGAAGAAGGATGTAAATAAATGGTTTCAATGCTGGGAAATCTAATAAATGTATCCTATGCAGCAGAGGTAGCTCCTGGTCTTTCTTTGCTGGGATGGTCCTAATGAGAAACTGTTAGAAACTGATAGAGCAATTGTACCCACCCTTCCTTTGCAGAAATTGATGGTCTAAAGCACATGAATAAGCTACGAAATGTCACAAATGAACTCCTGTGACTTTAAAACCATTTGAGGTGACTACCTCATGAATCTGAATTAGAGAATGCCATGAGTTTGCCAAAATGGCATCAAAATAAATTTATTTTTCTACAATCTAGCATGCAAAACATATTCTGGGTTGTTTAACATTTTTTTGTTCATTACAAAATTCCACATTTGGTCCCCATTTCATCTTGTAATAACCTCCACTCTTCTGGGAAGATCTTCCACTAGATTTTGACGTGTGGTTGTAGAGATTTCAGCCAGCGAGTAAAGTCAGGTACTGATTTAGGTGATGTGTGGAGGTCTGGTGTGCAGTCGGTGTTCCAGTTCATCCCAAAAGTGTTCAATAGGGTTTGAATCCTGACTTTATTAACACATCAATATATAGCATATTTGATATTATTATAATATACAATGGACAAACTTTTGTCCATATAGTGTGTTTCCTACAGTATTCGTTTTTAACCCAATCCTTTTCATATTAACATCACAACGAATCATATGAAAAATTCCGATATTTTTAAACGCATTTTATGTAATCATAAATCTACAGATCAACATTAGTAACAAAAGCGCCTATGAAAAAGCTTCATTAGATTTTATCCACTGAGGTCTTGTATTTTTACTATATTACCTATTGTTGAGGTTATTAATCGGAAATGCATGTCAAATACGGAGCTGCTACGCATCTTGGGAATGAATCTGGTTAATCCGTCTCTGCTTCGATCTTAATTCCAGATTAAATAAGACTTGACCTTATTATGAGGATGTGATTGTCCATAGAGAAACAAAAAACGCAAATTAATGAATAGAACGTGTATCAAAATAAAATCGTACATCTGTATGCGCAATTTATAAAAAAAAGAGGAATGCGACACGTTACTCGCCACCTCTGCCTGCCTTAAAAACCAAGTGACAAGGAGCTGATTATTGTTCGTGCAAAGAGAAATTGTACACAATAAACTAGGATATGGGGCACAAGTTATAGCCAATTCGCTCCATATTTCAGGAGTCGGACCGTTTCGCTTCCTCACTAGCCCGCCTCTCCTGCTGTGTTCATTTGCGCTCGGATTGCCACGACTAGATTGAACGCAAGGTTTTGGATTCTTCATCCATTTAGAGGCGTACACGAGGGCCGCCTCCACTAAAGCTATCAGCATCCAGCATCATCGCTTAGAGGTTAAACGCCTTTTCAAAGAGCATCTCTAACGTGCAGGGCATCAACGGATCCGTCCATGTGTTATGGCAGAAAATAGAGATAGGGAAGATAATGACATGGCTTGTACAGGAAGAAAAAGGGGAAACCAAATGGATAGAAAGGGACAGCGAACAAAATGAATGGAGGAGAAAATAGACTTGAAGTACACAGAAATGGAGTGGTTATCTAGAGAAAGTCCATCCGAAAGAGCGACCCTGGTGTAAACAGTATTACACAAATCAGAAAAGAGTATGAGTAGTGAATTTGGATTTAAAGAAAAGGTACTCATGGGTACCAAGGACCACTTAGATTTAAGTAGCAGGAATGTTTTGCATTTATGATTTGTTTTATGCATTTTTTTTCATATTAATGCTAATATTTTGATGAACCAGTTATAAGGTCTATCATCGTCTTGCTGGAGAAACATAAATAAGCAAAGCAATAAGAGATTAACAATCCTCTCTCTCTCTCTCCCTCTCTCTCTCTCTCTCTTTCTCTCTCTCTGTGTTAACCTGACACTCTCCCGCTCTCTCTCTCCATCTTTGTTCAGTTAAAAATGCTCCTGAGGTACCCGAGACCAGTTTTACTGTCTTTATCTTCTCTTTGGATCCACCGGATTCATCCCTCCAGATGAACTTCTTTTTTGTTCCACATCAACAGCCTAAAGATCCATGAAGCTACTAATCAACTTGATAACTTTGAATAGGGATTTGGACTGAAATTAATATCAACAGTCTGCTATAATGGTTCAGCACCACAGGTTGGATGAACAGTTCCACATTTTAGCACCTATCACTGAACAGCACCTCAACAATGTTGGAACTAAAATGAATGCTGAGGATGAGGACAGGTTCCTCTCAAAGTTTCTTCCTTATGCCACCTCAGGGAGATTTTTCTTTGCCACAGTTGCCACTGGCTCACTCATTAGGGATAAAAGTACAATTGTAAGAAACAAACTTATAGGCACTAAACTTATACACTTTTTTATACAACTCAACCACTTTAATTAATCACTTTTACTGTGTAAAACTGCTTTGAGACAATGTCAGTTGTTGAAAGTGCAATGAAAAAATGGATGAAGAAAACTGGACAGGAAGCAAAGTCAAATATTCTTGTCATCCATTGAATAAGAAGTCAAACAGGGTGTTAAACGGATATTTAATATGAGCATCTGTACCAATGCAAATTCCAGAATGAGCCTAAGACATACTTATGAATACTACAGCAATTGTAAAGTATTGACAAACAAAAAAAATGATAGACAGATAATCCAGGTGAAATGCACTGACAATAACAATAATAACCAAATTGCAATAAAACGTATTGCGCCAATGCGAGACCTTCAGAACAGATTTTCATCCATTGAGGTCATGTAGGAAATCCAACATCGTTGTTTCTTTAATATATTACCTTATGTTTAGGTTATTAATTGGAATCGCATGTGAAATATGGAGCTGCTGAAGCTCCTTTAAAACATTCATAAGGGATAGAGTGAAAGATTTTAAGTGGCTACAAAGCTCTAACCTCATTGAACATCTTTTGGGATGAATGTGAACGTTCTTTGCACCCCAGGCCTTCTCTCCTTCTCACCTACATCAGTATCTGACTTTACTAACTGGTTGAATAAAATCTCAGAAATCTGCTCAAATCTGCTTCCCAGATGAGTGGAGCTTATTATAAGATCAAATGGGAACTAACTATGGATTGGGATGTATGGTCACATACTGATCTACAATCTTATGGTCAGGTGTCTACAATCCTTTGCCCATATAGTGAAGTTTGGAGGCACACAATTAAATAGGACGTCTGTGGATGTGCTAGCATGACATTTTCCTCTCAAATGAACTAGAAGTCCCAGACATGTTCCAGCATGTTCCGTGCACAAAGCCAGCTCCATGAGTCGGAATGGAAGATCTGCTGGTATAAAGCTTTCACCTTAACGCTGTTGAACATTTTTTGGGATGAATATGAACGCTGACTGCACCCCAGGCCTCATCACCTACATCAGTACTCTTGTTTCTGAATAAGCTCAAATCTCCACAAGCACACTTTAAAATCTGGTGGAAGATCTTCCCTGAAGGTTATTTTAAGAGCTAATGGGAACTCAATCGGAACTCAATAGGGAATGGGATGTTCAAAAGGTACATACAAACCTATTGGTCAGGTGTCCAGACTTTTTTCCATATAGTGTATTTTATATAGCGATGTCATTCGTCCTGGATGATAGAAAAACCTCTGACAATACATTTCCTATATATATGTGAATCTTGTGCATGTTTGAGCAGGGAGATCTTCTTCTGCCTTAACCAGCCACTCCAGCAATCCTTCTTAGTTGAATCTGGGGAATTGAACCTCCTGAGGGACACCGAGGTTAATACAAAGCGTACACAGTGTTCCCTTGTGAGCTATACCGAGCACGGTGGCAACATTTATAAATACAACGGATTGCAAGCTAAAAGCTTTTTTGATCATTATAAAGAAATGCACAATGCTGCATCTTCCCATATGTGTATTCTGTAGCTATCTGGAGGAAATCTAACAGCAATCTGGAGGCAGCCAATACAAACCAGCACCTATTCGGCAACAGGAGGGACGCAAACGTCATCTTGTGTTGTTATGTACCGGATTCAAGAGGATCCGCTAAAAAATTTGATTGCATACCTGCTGCTTGCGGTTTCATCGCACACTTCATAGCAGGTACGGTTAAAGAAACTATTGTCTTTGGTATATATGTGTAGCCCAGCTAGGGTTATTAATATGTTCTATTACACTTATTTCCTATTTACAGGGGTATTTACTGTATAAGGGTTTGAAGCAAACAGTGTTAAACAATATACGTGTGGCTTATTCTTATACCGGTGTATTTCCCCTTTAAGAGTTCAATTATAAAGTGTGGCAGTGACTCATTGGTTCACAATGCGTCTGTTTCTAGCAGGTTTGAGTCGCAGTCTGGTGGAAAGACACCTCCGGGCACAAAAAGGGTTCAGTTTAGGTTTTTACGGGTGAGACTCTGTACAAGAGTTGATTTGTGATTTGCTTGTTGCTAAACGTAGCATGAAACATTTATTGTCAAAAGCATTCGGTTTGACTGCTTTATCACAGTCACTGCATTTAGCTTATTAGAGGACTTGGCTAAGCAGAACCGGTAGTAGATATGACTCTGCACCCCACGAGGCTTGGAGTATCGTCGGCATGGTGAGAGAGGATGGTGCGTGCGTTTGGCCAAGGGACCGGGAAATTCGTGTCGCTTCCTAGTAGGAAATCGCGGATTTTAGTCGCCATGAATGGCATTCAGGTGATCGGTTTGTTGCTTCTGATTGTGTTCGAGTGCCCATTGACCTCAGATTATTTAATTGTCGTTTCCCCTCAACTCTTGACGAGGTGAAGTGTAGCACAGTTACTTAACTGGGGTTTTTCCGAAGGAGGAATTACACCCTAGATATTGGTGTCATTTCATTCCTGTCGATTGATTTTGTCTTTTGTGGAATTCATTCGAATTTTAGTGTAAATAAATTAGTATTTTGCTTAAAATCACTTACAGTATGTGTTGATTGAAGTTATTATCTGTAGGGTTACTGTTAGCTGCCACAACATTAATGTTGATGGAGGGTAAATTCACACACTGGGGTTATGGTAACCAAATGGGGTAATAGTGGTGGGGGGCTAATATTAAGGCGAGAGGCACACAGTTAGAACCTGGTGCTCTGCCAGTGAGGGCTGGTGAGCTACATATGGTTTATGGTGTAGTGTCTAAAGACCACCACCACATGACCACCTGATCAGCTACTGTATCTTTTTAAGAATAGCCCTTATTTGTAGAACAGCAACCCCCAAAGCCTTAATCACTGAGCTACACATTCCGAAGGTAGTAGAATCAACTGTGAATTTACAAAATAGCTAGGTTATTGGTTATATTTCCCAAATTCCCCAGATGGATGAAATTTTCCATAGAAAGTTTCTGGACATTTTCCACCCCTTTGCAACCCTACTTATGACCAAACAAAATGGTTATGTTTGAACATGACAGTTTATATACAGTTCCTGGAACATTCCTGCAAAGTTTCCCAAATTCCCTAGATGAAGTTCCTATAGAAATTTTCCGGAAATTAACTGGAAATTTCCCGCCCCAGTGCATAGTCACGTGTGTGTTATATTGAATGAATACGTGGTGTAATCCTGGTCAGAATTACGCAGGATTAGCGTGATCTCGGATACGGAGACTATTCCGTTCCTGTCTTCTCCAGGAACCTAGTGAAGTTGAGGATAAGATCAAAATGCCCGACTGTCACAAGGCGTAGGCTCAGGATTATTATAGTAATTACCAAAGCATAATCTCTATCCTCTGCACTTTCTCAGGCGCCATTAGAACCGCAATTACTGCTTTGTCAGTGTGAGAGATTACAGGACGTGCCTGATATTTTCGCTGAAAGCCAGGACTCTCCTACTTCGCCCTCATTAAGGACCCGAACGCGGACGTGATTAGACATTTCCGAGCGGGATCGCGATCGCTCGGTCGCGACGCAAGTTTCAGGGTGGCACGGTCCAGGCAAGCCTTCAAAAAATGTTCAAATCGAAGTCACTCGCTTGGAAATGAGATACGGCGCAGCCAGCATGCCGCGAACAAACTAGGAGTAAACGTGTGTGAAGTGCTCGGGAAGATTAACCCTGGGAGTCGGTAATTGTTTTTAAAGCTTAATGACGGAAATCCCCTCTGGAAACAAGAATGTGAGAATTGCGCATGACGTCTCTCGCTGCTTTTTTTAACAGACCGTAAAAGATTCAGCAGTTTTTCAAACGGAAAGGAGCACCGATCTCCGTCTTCTGAGGATGTAGATTAAAACCGTTGCTATCGGATGTATTTTGCATGTGTCAGTGTCAGTATTTCTTCTCTGAACTTGTCTGGAATTAGTCCATTTTGAGGAATCCACGCTTTCTGACCAGCATTTTTCTGCTACATCTTCTGAGAACCAGAAACTAACTTCCTTGGATGTCCTACATCGTTTTATTGAAATATAAAGGATAGAATAGTTCTCTAATGAATACGAAAATGGAGAAAAAAAAACTTCAGGATGCACATTTATTCAAAAATAATCAGCTTCTGGGGTGGTAAGAATCACTCCTACCACCTTGTCTTGCTTATTTTCCTATAACGGCAAGCCCTGTTGTGTTTTATTCCCTCCTTAATCACCAGCATTGCCACCGACCAGAGAAAACGATGCAGAAGAAACAATTAAATAAGAAACCTAAATCTTTGAGGAACTTATTAACTGGTTGCTTTGAGATCCTAATGGGACTCTAAATGCACACTTTATTAAAGGCGGACGCACTCCGGAGTAAACACTTTAACACGTAGATAGAAGACTCATAAACATAAATATGTTCCGTTCTACAAATTCGGGTGTAAAGATTTTTGCCTTTGGCTAAAGCCTGATTAAATTAGATTTAGATTGTCCAAATAGGACAACACATCTTCAGGGTATATATATATATATTGTTCATTTTGGATAATCAGGATCTAATTAATAAAAAATAAAAAAAAGGGCAAAATGCCGGTATAGAGGGATGAACTTTAATAACATTTAGTAGACATTATTACAGCCTCGAAAAGTCTGAAAGAGAAGTCCACAACCATTGGGACCCTGGAGGAGTAGATACCAAGTTACTAGAAATTTACATAGGCTACGATTACAGGAAACGGCATTTCCACACTCGGAACAGGTTCGGCTCATTATTAACATGAGTTCGAACGTTTAACAATGAATGCAGTTGCTATGGAAACACAATTTGACAGTTAACTAAATGTTGCTAGGGTAAAGGAACAACGTTCTGATCTAATTATATAGTATAAACATGATACATTAAAGATACATTAAAGATATATATGAAGCAGCTACCGAAGCGATTTAGTATGATTCAATGCAATACGGTGCAAAGGGGAAAATGGTACAGATAGATCGCTTTTATGTCTTTGGTTCAGACACACGGCAAATCATCGATTTAATTAAGCGCCTTCTGACTTCTAACGCGTGGACCCCGTTTCACAAAAACGCCTCTGTAAACCAGCGTTCGTTTCCTGTTCTGTCTCCAGGAAGTCACAGCTCTACCTCTGCCATGTTAATCTGTATTCTGTGTGACTCTCAGGACACGCCTCGGTCTCCTTGATGTTGCGATACGTCGTATTCACGTAGCAGAACGCGCTCGAGAAACAGTTGAGCGAGAAGAAATCAATCTACATAGCAAATATTGCTCAATATTTGCAATATTAAGTAATTAATAAACATAATAAAAGTATAGCGCATCGACTCAAAATTAGACATAAATAAATACATTTTTACTGATGCGAACATGTTGAATCAAATGCCGATCAAACTTGTACCAAAAATGCTAATTTATGTATATCAGATTGTTTTTCCAATGTAACTGAAAAAAAAAAAAGGCACAGGAGAAAACGTATGATCAGATCAAAGATTTTAAATGAAAGGATGTAAATGTTATTTACGTCTATTTACAATCCACAAATCGGCCATTCTTGTAATTTTTTTATTATTATAATGCTTGTAAAATATAAATATATATATATATATATATATATATATATATATATATATATATATATATATAAAAAAGTATTGGGTCACCTGGTCATAAGTACGGTATGTGGTTTTTGAGAATTGCATTCCATATTTAGTTCCAATTTGCTCTTATATTTTCCTCCACTCCTCTGGGAAGATGTTCCACCAGATTTTGGAGTGTGCTTATTTATATTTGTGTTCATCAGCCACGAGGGTGTTATGAAAGGCAGGTACTGATGTAGGTGAGGTGAGGAGACCTGGGGTGCAGTCAGGTGTTCAGTAGGGATGAGATCAGAGCTCTATAGCAGGTCACTCAAGATCTTCCTCTCCAAATCATGTAAACCAGATCTTCAAGGAGCTCACTTTGTGCACAGAGGCATTGCCATGCTGGAACAGTGTTGAGTTTTTAAGTTCAAGTTAATGCAAAATTTTTATTATAGCGCATCTAAAAGACAATCGAGTGCCTTCGGGTATGTGGGAACAGTTTGGAAAAGAACCACATATAACCAGAAAGGTCAGGTGTCCCAATACTTTTGATAATATAGTGTGTATATATGTATTCATTTTGCCTTTAGATACAATGTTTTATAATTAATTGCTGGGAACATGTGACCCTGAAATGCCAATGCAACAAGTGAAAAAGGACCACACTTCCCAAGAGCCACTACACCCACCCCCCTCTTTCCATCCCTTCCCTAGGTATTCCCTGCCCCCAAAAACCTCATGGTTTAGACTCTTACCTTGAACATGGCTGTGGCAGGGTCCCTGCTATACCTATCTATGGTGTGGAACTTGGTGGAGTGGTTGAGTTCATGGTAGAGCTCTGAGTGTCTTTTGCGAGTGTGCATCACTTTCTGGAAGGAAGGTACAAAAAAAAAAGCAACAAAACAAAAAATAAACAGAATAAAAAGCAAAGAAGGGGGTGATGGTGGTGGAGAGACAGACTGGGAGGCGGGGTATGGAGCTGGCACGATTGGCCAACTGTTCAAAAAGTACAATGTTTTTTTGTTTTCTGAAACACTGAGTAAATGGCAATGGAGTCAGGGCCACAGCAGGGTTTCCTTGGACAGCGGCATTCTCTATAGGGGGGCAAGATATTTGTTTTCCCCCCAGAGTCGTGATTTAATTAGATTTGGTTTTACAGCTAATAGACATGGCTGTTTACCATAAAATTTAGATCAACCTGGGTCAAATCTTGCTATGATTTCAGACGCCAATAAAGTTTAACACTGTGACCTCGTAACAATATCTTGCCAATGGATACTGTAACGGCAAAGGTTGCCAGGTATTATGCACCAATTATCTTTTTCCTTTGCAGGCAGAAACACCATGCAGCGCCGTCCGCGATGGAAGAAGTGATGCAACTAAAAGCGACTGGCTTTGTTAGTAACATACCTTTTGCTCGAGAGGATGCCTCCATTTTGGAAAAGCAAAACTCCAGCCATTGGTTTGGAAAAAATAAATCTTGATTTTCAGGATTCGAGTCCTTTGCATGATTACAACGCAAGCAGCGTTCAATCTGATATTGACTAGAGGTTTGCTAAATTCCAGAGCATTAGTCATTCTCCGGGTGGCTTATTTGCACACACTTACTAATCACGAACTCGTAGCCCAGTGTTTCCGAGGCCTTTACTTTTTTCAACAAATCCAGGGTTTGTCGCGGCGTTCTCATGCGCCGCGTCAGTTTCGTTTTGAAGCCACGAGATTGGAATCGAGGCTGATGAAACACTGAGCGACTCTACCATGAATTGAATGGCTACTACTCTGAATGACAAAATGCAAAAAGAGGTTACAAGCACTAAAGCAGCAAGGCCATCGGGTCCTCTAGACAGCAATCGAACCAAATAAAAGAAGCACAAACACTAAGCTGGGGTAACAGGGGGGTACGAGATCTTACCTCAAAGTCCAGCTCAGAGTACCGTACTCTTTTCCTCTGGGAAAGACGGGAAGTGGAGAAAAGACATGATAAATTACAGCAGTATGTCAGGAAATAACCTAGGAATATGCCCTAATAACCCAACCCGGGCGAATGTACAGTACACTGTTGGTGACATTTTCTATTTCAGACTGGTAAACAATTTGGGCAAAAGAAATATGACAATGTAAATAATTGAAGTATTGAAAATTGCTTAAGGATGAAATAAGTATGGAATGGCTAAAGGCTAGAATAGAGTACAAAACACCAACACAAAAAAGAAAAACCTGCAAAATCATCAGACTGTATATGCAAAAGTTCCCTGAGGTCTCTTTTACACTTCACAGAGAAACTGACAAAATCGCTAATCGCTAACATAACGGCGATTCATTAATTCAAAATACATATTACAAAGTGTCAAATGAGACAAAGTAAACTAATTATACTGTGTGTTAGCAGTGTTAACCTACATTTCAGTTTATAATATAATTTGTGAATAAAGAGCGCTGTTTACCGGAGATTAGGTCTGGAATCATCTCAGTAATCCTGGATATTTGTTAGAAAGAGCTTAGTTTGTGTAGCTGTTCGTACACGACCCCGTATTTACCTTAACCAATGCAAGACTTGCATTTTAATTTACATTTTAATGTAAGCTGGGGCGATGCATTTGTGCAAATAATGCTTCTACACTTATAATAAAGCGCTCTTCGAAGGTTCTTTGGATATTCCAAGAGACGCTTTATACCACAGCTCTCTCTCTCTCTCTCTCTCTCTCTCTCTCTCTCTCTCTCTCTCTCTTCATGAGTATATGTCCACATTTACCATCAAGCATCTGGCAGAAGCCCTTATTTATATGTCTGAGCAGGTATGGTGTTAAGAGTCTTGCTCGGGGACCAGGTAGTGGCAGTTTGGTGTGGCTGGGATTTGAACACACAACCTTCAGACCTTCAAAGTTTAATGACTTATTTACCACAGAGTAGCATCTGGTAATATTTTGTCTGTACCTATAGACTTTGCCAGGAACGGTTGCCAGGTTTGTTAAGAAACCAGTCAAATAACGAGACCATGCACATTGATTGATTTTGATTTTTCCATGCATGACTCTCAAAGCTTACCTTTAAAAAAGCTGCAACTTCTCAGGAAGGTAAAGTAAAACCAGGAAATGGGGCAGTTCATATTAAATTGAATTTGATTGTCATTGTGCAGAGTATCATATCCTAGTTTATCAGGGAGCTGGAAGCAGGCTACAGCACCCTTGAAGCAGATAGGGATACATCTCTTGCTTTAAAGGTCCAACAGTGGCCGTTTTGCAGTGCTGGGGCTTAAAACTCATAACCTTATGATTGGTAACCCAGAACCACCACCTCTGCCATATATCAGAAAGCTCAAAACACCAAATATCCACCATATACGTATTTGAAAGACCAGGCTAATACTTGTTTAAGATTGATATTTTAGTTGTCAGAATTTCATTGTTTTATTGTCCTCGGTTTCGGGGTTCCATCATTTCCGAAGCATAGCATTTTAAATTACATAGAAAAATAATTTCAGCACCACAAAGTGCACAAATTCCACACCATACTGGAAGACATTCGAATTGTTTATTGACCAAACGTGCCAAAAATAGCAACTGATCATCTGTGATGAGGAAGTAAACCGGTATCTTTCCTCCTCAGCCCACTTAAATATAATCTTAATGTATATATTGCACTGAAATTTTCCTTCAAG
>JAAIIK010000077.1:2123383-2144387 GCA_014706435.1 Silurus glanis
TGTGTGTGTGTGTGTGTGTGTGTGTGTGTGTGTGTGTGTGTGTGTGTACATGGCAATCCTTCAATCTCAATGGTTTTATGAATGACACGGCCAATTTACCAAATTGGAGAACACTGGCATCATGAAAGTTTTCCTTTATTTGAACTAGGAGACTCAAACCTGTTCCAGCATGACATTGCTCCTGAGATTGTCCATCAATGAGATGGAGTGGAAGATCTTGAGAAACCTGCTAAAGAGCTATAACACCTTTAGGAAAGGTTCGATCGATCAATATAAATGCACGCTCCGCCTGCAGGTCATGTGACCTCCCGCACAATATGCTTAACACTTATTTTGTATCTGTCGAACGTCAAAACAATAAAAAGTAAATATGAGAGATCGTCAAATTTACAGCGTCATATGAAAAGCTCGGAAGAGAGCCCTGATGCTACTCACTAGTTCATTGTGCCGTAGCCTCTTGCTCTGGTGAATCCTACAGACACAGCAACAACCAGGGCTGGTAGACCTACAACGAAAAGACATGAAGAGAAGAAAATGACCAAAGAAGAAAACATATAGAATATATATATATATATATATAGTCAAATAGTCAAACTTTTAAATATATTTATGATTTTATGACATCAATTTTAACTATGATTTCGGACTCTTTTAGCTTCAACTCAGTGTTTCTTGAAGCTTTTGCTTCAACCAATGAGACTGTCATTCGATTGGAGGCGTCCAAATATGCCATTTTCACGTCATTTGATTGGTCGGTCAAAGCCAAAGCACTAGTCAGAGCTCACAACCCGAATCTGTAGCAAACTGTACAATCTCAAATATATTTGTGTAGATTTACTAGCTGTTTTTACATTTTACAAGAAACTGATTCGGTCTCAGATACACTTACAAGGACGTTTACAAGACAGACTTTTTTTTTTTTTTTTTTGTAAAAGCTGGACACCATGAGGAAACGGTTTAAAGCGGTTGTTAAGCTTTTTCATGATCCATTAATACGTTCGCGTTTTCTTTCCTGTTTTCTTTCCTGACAAACATTTTATTCTTTTGCTAGAGAAGGCGTGGGTGTGAATTCAGTCTGAAAATGTGAGTTCATATTTGCAATTGTCAATTATGTCCATTTTAAGCATTGCATAAAAAAAAACAAAAATCCTATACATCTAACCTATTACTGCCATTTGTTGTTTCCTTATGTCTAGTTGCCTTCTTTTCAGTGGCAACGAGATCTTATTTTCCGTCTTGGTGTGTATTTCGGATGAAGTCCCTCCTGCTGATGCATCTTTAATGTGTTTGCCATCTCAGTCGGGAAGGCCGCTATAGCCATGCGGTAATTGCACCTATCGGTTGTGCTCTCGCTTGTGTCTGGTGCGCTGTGTTCACACATAATGAGCACGTCTCTGGAATATTCATGTAATTAACAATGCTCTGATTAACTCCACAATTTGAGCACAATTAGAAAAAGAAAAAGCTTCGAACGAAACTACGGCACGAAACAAACAAAAAAGAAGAAGAGCGCGAGACATAAAGGGGAAACAAGGAGTTAATCGGCCTGCGAGTTGATCGCATGCGCCGTTTGCGTGCCGGTTGCAAAAGTAATGGCGCCCTGAGACTGATGTAGAAAACAAATAGAAGAAATGAATTTCATTCGTTTTTGACAAATGTGACAGAAGTATGGCTTCATTTTTCAAAGCCTAATTGGGGACCATTTGATGAGACGTGTTGATGCAACACTATCGTTCAACGCTGAGATGGAGGAATTCGCAAGCAGCAAAATACTATTTCATTCATTGACCATGAGGTTTTTCAGTACAGAATTATGTGTGTATATTTGTGTACATTATTAGCTAGAAACAATTTATACATTTCAGCCAATTAAAGCTTAATAAAGGCTAGTTTATAAAGCTCACAATGAGCAGGCAGGAGGCAACAAGAAGTTTGGAGATAACGTGGATGAGACAGAGGGAGTCAGCGATGTAAACATGACTGAGAACAGAGACATTCCTGATCATCATCATCTTTTCTCTGCTTGTGTTCTACATGGTGGATATTCCACATGGATACCCATATTAGGTAACAAAATTAGAAATTAGTTTTTGTATTAATATATTAATATGATGTGAGGTCCAGTTACCAGCGTTACACTAGAACATGACTGCTGCCAGAGTGCTGAACGGACAGCGCCGATTCAGCACTAGGGTAGTGGAAAGCCAGAAGGCACATGAATGGAAGGCGGGACATAGAAATAGAACACGGCTGACATCAGATAAACAACGCGGCAGCTCTTTACCGTTTCGGAGAAGACTGGAGGATATAAAAGTATGCCGGAAAAGCAACAGGGGAGAGAAGCTCATGCTTCCCCCTCAACATATGGTCTGTGGCTCTGTTTTCCTCCAGGCAGAGACAGAACAGTGAGGACGACCCCAGTTTGAGCTACACTTCGTTGCATCACGAAAACCCTGACTCACGGTTTCTCGGCAGATCTCTCTGACCCTTCCATACGTCTCTTCACCTCCACCTCGCTCACAATTTCTTCACAAATGTTCAATAGAGGAGCAGGTGTGAGAGCACAATTTTCAAGCCATATGAGGTTCTTCACCAAACATCGAGCCACACAATTTTCCTTTATTTGTACTACAGACCCAAACCTGTATCCAGCATGACAATGACCCTGTGCACAAACTTAGCACCATGAAGATATCATTTCCATGGGCTGTTGGAGTGGACGATCTCGTGCTCTAGAACTCTGACCCCAACCCTAATAAAGACCTTTGGGATGAATAGGAACCAAATCCCTGGACTCCTCACATCACCTATATGAGTACCTGACTTCACCATCATCTCCACAAGCACTCTAGAAAATCTAGTAAAGTGTGTTCCAAGAAGGGTGTCCACAAACGTTATGGTCCACAGAGGGTTTCGATTACAGGTCAAAAACAACAACAAGAAAACAAATAAATAAATAAAAGCGAACAAAAGCATCATGATCTATAGAAAAATGCTCCCAGCATTGTATTTAAAATGGATGTCGGAATCCATGATGCTCCTCAAACGTAGTACTACGAAGCAGGATTTTAAAACTACCATAACCAGGTCAAGATGATCATCTGCCCTTAAGGTTCAATGTGGTATGCATTCTAAGAGTTACGTCATCAATAAAATACACAATATTCACCTGCACAACTGCGGCTCAATAGATGTTTTTTTAATAGTTTTCATTACATTTTTGTTTGTTTCCTTTTCATAAACTCTACAGACTCCCAGATTAGCGGTTCCTAAAATACACAAAATGAGAGAAAGTAACTAAGATCTGGGATGTCTCTGGATATTAACTTAAACGTAGCAAGATTTCGTCCCGATTGCACTGAACATTCATTTATGTTCTATTATTAAGCAATAAACCAAACGCAAAGGGCAAATAATGCTATTTTTTATTGTATCCACTTCCCACATGGGGGAAATTAAAACCATCCCTGACGACAGCACTGTGATGTCATCGATCCTTTTGGATGAGAGATGTAGCGCAGTACGAGGGGGAAACTTCTGCTCCTTCATACCTCATGCCGTTCCCCAATCTGGCTTCCTGCATCCGCTTCAACGCACCAGACCGATGTAGGGCAACATGGCACGTCGCAGATGTCGTAACTCGATGCTCCTCTGAGGAGGACGTTTACTATATGGACCGTTTTTCGAACATGTACTCCACGTTTGCTGCTACAATAACCTCCACTCTTTTGGGAATATGTTCAACTGAATTTTGGTGTTTCGTGTTTATAGAGATTTATGCTAAATGAATTGAATTCCTAGTCATCCCAAAGCTGTTCAATAGGGTTTAGAGCTCTATAGCAGGAGATCTCCCACGCCATCTGATGGAAAGCAGATCTTCATGTAGCTGGCTTTGTTCACAGAAGCATGCAGGAACAGGTCTGGGTCTCCTATTTCAATAAAGCAAACATTTCACTCTTCCACATCCAAAGACATTTCAGCGAAGAACCAGGCAGGGCTGGAAAAGTCAACCAATACTTTTAGTCCATATATTTATAAATAATTGCGTAAATTCTAAATATTAACATGAAAGCATAGAAAAGCTACTTCTGGCAACCGTATTGAACCTACCCAGACGTTGTACAGATTTGAAAGATATATTTCTGGCTACATATCAATAAAGTAGAACGAAAGGATCTGCTTAAAACGATGAAAGGACGTAGACGGCGAGCGCGAGTGACAGAATGAGACATTTAGACGTGTCGAGCGTTTTTTTTTCATCGCGCGCATGGCGCGTGATGTAGATACTGTATTTCAGAGCGTTCCCGCCCGGGATTTGTTACTTTGTGTCATATTTCAAGAAGAAGCGGCGTAAATGGAGCGTTTCAGACGACTGTTAGAACTGCGTTAGAGTGACGGTGACACATTTACACTGATATGATAATCACGATTGTATAACGAGTAAAGAAGATCAACAAACAACAAAAAAGAGAAAAAAAACAAAGAATTGTTGAAACATAAACAAACAAATAAATAAATAAATAAATAGGTGGAAATTTAGTAAACAGGTAATGAATCAATGAAGTAAGTAATTAATTAACGAGGTCAAATGATTAATTAAAATACGTGAGTAAATAAATAAATAAATAAATAAATAAATGTGGTTAAATGAATATTTAAAACAAGTAAGGTAAATTAATTAATTAATTAAATGAGTGGTTGAATAAATGAAATAAGTCAATTAATGGGTGGTTGAATAAATAAATAAATGAATAAATGTTGAATATAATGAATAAAAAAAAAGATTGAATATTATATAATGTTTTCTTTGTTGTAACATTTTTTGTTTGATCGTTTTTTTCCCCCTCGATTGTCTTCTCCTTCGCCAGTTCCCACCCAGAACCAGCTCTTCCCTTTTTTTTTTTTTTTTTGCATGACAGCTACGAACAGACGGAAGGGTGAGGAAGAACATATGTTTCCACTAAAAACACGTGCAGCCACCGTCTGAATATTTATTATCTGCTGCCACTCATGCAGTGTATTCCCAAGATGCCTGTGATTGGCTGCTGCCTGTCTGATTGACAGGTCAGAGTATCCGTCCCTCCCACTCTCTTACCCAGACCAGCCAATTTGCATTCTTTAGTGTTATTTAGTCCTTGTGTGGTGTGTGTGTGTGTGTGTGTGTGTGTGTGTGTGTGTGTGTGTGTAAGAGAGAAAGAAAGAAAAAGAGATATACGTACCCCAACCCAGACACAGGAAACGCTTGCGAATGAGGCGTGGCCTCATCTTTCCAATGACGGCGAGGTAAGACTGCCACGCCTCTGTTAGAACCCAGCAAAAAGAGGCCAGGAAGAAGAAATGAAGAAAGGCAGCAGTCATAGTGCAAAGCCCCTGAGAAAGAGAGAAAGAGAGAGAGAGAGAGAGAGAGAGAGAGAGAGAGAGAGAGAGAGAGAGAGAGAGAGAGAGAGTCATTGTCTATAATACAAGTATATATTAAAAAAGAAATAAAAAAGTTGGTTAAAGCAATAATTGAAACACCAACAGTTCAAGTTCGGGTTCGATTTAAGAATCGCACCACGGCATTAATTAGCCATGTTCATAATTATGTCGATCAAAGGTCTTCATAAGTAGAGTAAAACAGGCATGAATATATGTGTGTGTGCATGTTGAGAAAGGTCAGAGCTATTCTTCGCCGAGGCATGGTGGGTCTGAAATGTTAAGAGATAGGAAAAAGGGCAAACCGCAATATCCAATCATTTACTAGGGATGAAAAATAACTATTAAAATTGGCATAAAAAGCAAAAAAAAACGCTGTCTTACAGTCTTTACCGAGTGTCATGTGATTCCAGGACCTTCTATAGTGCACTAACATACACACCAGATTTTTACAACAGTGAAGCATGTGACGTGCTGAACATCCTTAACGTTTTATTAGGTTAAGAATAGCAATTTATCAATGTAATTTTTATCCATTTATAGTTACATTTCAGGTAGTGGAACATCTATGAGACATCAGCAACAGTTCATGAGAAAGTCGAAATTCCAAATGGAAAGTTCTACACAGTTTTAATAGAAAACTTACGAACCATTACAAAGCATTGGCACTGGAGACTCCTTCCATGGACGTTCAACACGTTCAATATCCATGAATATTTCATTAATACATTAGGATATGAGTCTTTGTTCAAATCTGTCAGGACAGTGACTACGCGAAGGAAACGGGAGTAACTCTATCATTGTTTAGTAAGCGGGTAGAATCCACAAGGCAGGTAATCCGTAACGCGAGTGAAATCCGATCGGAACAGGGAGCAGGAACCAGCGGGGAATGCTGGCGGTCTGGAATCCGGGAGCTCACTAGCATGACCATGTAGATCCGACAGCGAGTGAGGTGGAAATGGGAACTTATAAAGGGGCACGGGAATGAGGAACAGGTGATGGCGATTAGCGCCGGGAGAGGATGAGAGAGCTTTAGAGGGAGGCGTGGCAGGAGGATTCCTGACTAGATCCTAGACCCTATGTTTAGATGATGATGGTTGCTACATGACAGCATGATATCACTGTGAATGGTTCTATCAAAGAACCGTGGAAGAACCGTGAAGATGGGTTCATTCGAACTGACACAGAATGTCCATTTATTATAGTTTTAGCATTATTAAAGTTGACTATCAACTGATGGATGCTTGAATGCAAAAAATTGTTCATACCAATTGTAGTCCTAAGCCACCAAATCCATCCTCATGGTTCTTGAGTTTAACCTTCCACAGTAAACTTTTAGATCTTGGAACCATCCCCCAGCTACAATGAGTGGTCTCTAATTCGCATTATGGTGTTCTTTCATTTGTCCATTGTTTTGTGTCTTGGTTTCTTGGCATGTAGTCTCTGTAAAATTGCGCTACACCAAACTATGAAAATTATATCAACAGCGATATGAAAAGTATTGATCTGAATTGGGGTAAAAATTTATATTCCAAAGTCAAATATGCTTTTGAATAAAAAGCACCTGGAGCAAGCTGAACATCTTTTGAACAACCCTGTGTTTTTTAACCCAGACTAGCTGCTTTGATTTGCACCCGTGCTGTTCTTTCCTCACGCTCGCCAACCTTTCCGCAGTGATTGACACGGCTGACATGTAGCTGACCCCCGGAGCCCTCGGTACGGCTGCCAATCTGGCAACGTCCTTCCTCGACTCGCTGTTTGCACCGAGATTGTATCTTACAGGATGTTCCGACAGCCGGGGGAAAAGTGTTAATGTGTGCGGGACTGCGCTGATTGCCACTGCTGTCACCGGAGAGTTCGGACAGATTTCTCGAGCCAGGTTCAATCTGGGCATGCTCGTGCTAATTGCTTTTCAAGTCAGTGCTTTCCAGGGCTCGACAGGGGGTCAAAGGATGATTTTTTTTTCATCGCACAATTCCACAAAAGAGCTGCATTGTTGTCCGGGGTGTGTTCTGGCAGTCCAGGGAACAAATTTCGGTGTTAAAAAATGCACCCTGAAGTGCACCATGATGTCCAAGAGCGAGTTTTGAATACCAAATGAACCCTTTGACAAAAGAGCTATTGCTTAGTTACACTATAGGAAAAATATTGGGACACCGGACTTTTCCAGCCAAGTGTGTTTCAAACGGAGGTGCACCGTTGTATAGATTAAATAGGAAGACATTATCTAGGAGACCCAAAACCTGTTCCAGCCTCTTTGCACAAAGCCACCTATATGAAGATATGGTTTAAATGAATATATATATATATATATATATATATATATATATATATATATATATATACATGCGCTCTGTTTCAGTCCGGCGATGCCAATAAAGAGAAGCGAGACACTCGGAAGGGTCGGCGAACAGAGTGGCAGACGCGAAGGAAAAGCGTGCCGGTCCGCGAGGAAACTCGGGCGGGCACTAGAAAGGGAAAGTGGGCCGATCCGCTAATGGTCGCCAGCGGACGTCAAGATGGAATGGCGTCCCTAACCGTGAGTGTGTGGGTGAACCCCGGCATGAGTACTAAAAAGGATGAGTTTACTTGTGGATGAGTTTGTTTTTCAAGTTACCACCAACACCAATGCTCCCAATAATATTGATAATAATAATAATAATAATAATAATAATAATAATAATAATAATAATAATAATAATAATAATAATAATAATAATAGAAAGAATGGTCTTCTGAGCATATTAAGGCTTGCAAACACAAACACACACACACTCACCTTGCTGAGTGTCTGAGACTGTCCCACTAGTATAAGTATGTTCGAAGCCAGTATGGACAGACAAAAGTTCACCAAAATGATAGACCTCTCTGAGCGAATGTACCTGAGGAATAAACACATTACATCATCAGTCACATACATTTCCAAACAGTAAACACAGAACAGAGCAACAGCTCCATCATATCCTGCAACAGCCTTAACTCTAATGTATAATAAAACTCATTCTGATTCTGATTCACTGACAGCACCAATAACTGAGCAGTTTTTCCATGGAAAAATGATCTCGCCTATATTTGGCTCGAGAAATAAATGCATTTTAGGGCAACAAGGTAAAAAAATGCTTTGTGCTGGAGTACAATGGCTCAGCTCTCTGCATCAATAGGCTTGCTTTCGTAGCGGTGTCCTGTATAGACGGTGGAGTGAAGCAGTGGAAAACAGTTCAATAGTGTCTACGTTATTGTAGTCTTAGAAAGAGTGGGCGTAACAATGGTATTTTAAAACTATTGGGAATACAACTTTGCGAGAAATTCGAATTCTAATTAATACCATTTCATAATGATTAAAAAAAATATTACAACTCCATAAAATGCCACTATGAGAATTCATTAAATACAATATTTCTAACTAAGAATTCAATAATTGCAAAAAGTATCACAACTCCAAGAATTCGATAACTGCAAGAATTCCACAACCGCTAGAATTCCAGTAATTCAAGAATTCCACAACTGCTAAAACTCCAAAGCTACAAATTTCTATAACTACAATAATTCCATTATTACCGGACTTCCACAACTATGAGAATAACTATAAAATTTCACAGCTTCTAAATTTTAATAACTATTTCACAACACAATTTCACAACTATGAAAGTTACATAACTACAAGTATTCTATAACTACAAGAATTCCACATACACTAGAATTCCATAACTCCAAGAATTCCACATACACTAGAATTCCATAACTATAAGAATTCCACATAAACTAGAATTTCATAACTACAAGAATTGCACAACCACTAGAATTCAATCACTACAAGACTTCCACAACTAAGAGAATTTAATAACTAAAATTCCAAAGCTTCGAATATTCCATTACTATTTCACAACACAATTTCACAACTATGAAAGTTACATTACAAGTGTCCTATAACTCCAAGAATTCCACATACACTAGTATTCCATAACTACAAGAATTCCACATACCATAGAATTTCATAACTACAAGAATTCCAAAACCACTAGAATTCCATCACTACAAGACCACAACTATGAGAATTGAACAACTATAAAATTCCACAGCTTTGAAAATTCTATTACTATTTCACAACACAATTTTGCAACAATGAAAGTTACATAACTACAAGAATCCTATAATTCCAAGAATTCCACAATCACTAGAATTCCATAGCTACAAATCTACAGGGAATAAAATGCAAGAATATCACAAATACGTGAATTCCATGATGACAAAAATTTCACAGCTCTGAGAATTCCATAACTATTCGGATGAAAAAGCTACAGAATTCCACAACTATTAAAATGCGATACATATTCGTGTATTTACCCCTAACAGAACCCCATTATTACTAGAATTTCATAATGGAATCGAAGAATTCCATTTCTGCATTCAAGCCTCTGAAAATGAATTGCATAGTTCAAGTGCAGAAACAGCTGAGAGTGGACAATTGTGTAAATTGTGATGGTTGTCTCTTAAAAACCTTTCTACAAACTTGTCACCACGTTCCCTCTTCTGAGGACCTCGATGATTTGTTAACGCTATTAGCTGCTTCACAAAGTAATGAGGTTATGCATGGAACTGTAATTGTGTTACTATGGTTACGGTTGTTTATAAGGCAGTGCATTCAGTGCGTTGATTTAAACTGACTGGAACTATCTAAAACAATTTGAACCCACACGTTCCAGCCAATCAGAATCGAGTATTTATCTCTATATGGACAAAATGAAAATAAATTTGTCCACATTTAATCCCTATTTGTTAGAATAATGTCCACTCTTCTGAGATGTTCCACTAGTTTTTAGAGTGTGCATAAATACAATTGTGTCTTAATTTTTGTGGTAGTAGTTTGGAGAAGAACCACATATGGCTCAAAAATTTAGCCACCCCAGTATTTCTGTCCAAACAAGGCCTGGCCTTTCTGTGGTTTGTCTTAAAAAGCCCATTTAGGAAATCCGCCATACTGTGAAAGATTCCTGTTCAGTGGATGTAAACAAAAATATTTAACTAAAACTCTGTTTGTACCCAGGACACAATGTTAGACTTCGCTCCAGGCCATCTGCCAGACACAGACGGCTGTTTTCTGCGAGTCTTCACAACAATCACGCTAGCATCCGCCACATTATCCTGCCTGTCCCTCGTCTACGCCAAAATGCATCTAATTGCAGTTTTATCTCAGTGTGAGTCCACCCCATTTGAATAATCCCTCAAGGGAAGCTGCCTAAGTCTACAAATGACAATTTTTGGGTTGGATGAGTTACAACAGAAGACTATTCAGAATATTGTTTTCAAGAACAGTTCAAAATGGGACAATTCAGATATTTAACGAATCGATATTATCTGGAATGACACCTACTCAACGCTGCCTATCAGGTGAACCAGTAAAAATATTTTAGACCCTTAAACACACACTATATGGACAAAAGTACTGGGCCACCGGACCTTTCCTGCCATATGTGGTTCTTCTTCAAAATGTTACCACAAAGCTGGAAACACACAATTTTAATGGACGTCTTTGAAACCTCAGCCTGTTCCAGCACAAAGTCAGAGTAATGAAAATATGGTTTGGAGAGGAAGATCTTAAGTGACCTGCTATAGATCTCTGACCTCAACCCTACCGAACATCTTTGGAATGATTGTGAACGCTGACTGCACCCCAGGCCTTGGTTTTGGTCCTTGCGCATGTTCAATAGCAAATGCTGGGGTTTTCTTGGAATATACATACGCAATTACAACCTTTACGTATGACTAATATCTTGTTTTCTTCTACGTATTCCAATTATTTTAGATTCTACAAAAAATGTGGGAAAATTCAAGAAGGATGAATACCTGTGCAGGCAACTGTAGATTAAAGCTTGTTGACCAAGGAATGGGAAGACATTTGAGTAATTCTTACCTCCAGGAGGCAGCATAGATGACCAGTAAGATGAGCAAAGCCATGCAGGAGACCCCACAGCCCACCATGAGCGGTACTGAGGGCAAGCTGGACGATCCCATGTCCTGTGTGAGAAGATGAAAGCAATGCTCTATTTACATTGGCAAGGCATTTTGGCATAATTGTTTACAATGATCTTATGTAAGAGACTTGCCTTAAGGGCCCAACTGTGGGATTCTGAGCTGAAGACCAATATCTAAACCCTAGAGTCCATGGTGTATCATCTACAACAAACTAATTGATGTTTATATACATCTTGATACATGCGGTCTTGCAATCATGGCACATCTGGGAATGAATTTTGAACAGGGAAGACTTGGACCACCACACATCCAACCAAGAAAGCCATGAAAATGGCTCAGTTGTGTTGCCAGTCAACTCAAAGTCCCCCTTTTTGAACTATTGTTCAGGTTTTTTAATCAGGGTCAGGGTCAGACGGTTTCAAAATTGATTTGGACCAGACTGACACTTGAAAAATCTTCTATGCATTAATACATACACAAAGTGGGAGTATAGGGCAGCTAGAGTATATAGACAGCAAGAAAGGGGGATGTATGCCTGTGTGGATGAGAGACAAAATAAAAGGAACACCTAGTAAAAAAAAAGCATCAGGAAGTGCATTAGTGAAGAAGTGTGGAGGTTCAAAGCTGGCGGTTTTAATAAAAGTTTCATGGCTACAGTACGGCTGGTGGAATTGGCAGGCGCTGCCATCGCAGGTGGCAGAGAAAGGCTAGAAGCTGCCAAAGTCAACCTTTCATCTTTAGCTTAGCCCGATGCACATGGCATGCTAATAACCGGCTCGGGGTTAGCTAGTATGCACTAGCTCGACGGCATTCAGGCAGGTCTTCTCTGAAATAACCCAGGCTATGGAAATTCCTGAAGCAACTGTGACAAAGGGAATAATCTTAAAGAAAAGAGAGACAGAGAGAGATAAAGGAAGAGGGAGAGAAAATATGTAGGAACCCCAAGTAAAGCAAAAGCAGGACGAGAATAAAGTTTTTAAGAGTTCTGATCTTGAGTTCACAACACATGATGCTACAAAGATTTTCAATTGCTAAAGGACAGCATGAGGAAATGGCTACATAATTGAGAAGGAGGAACAGATACTTCAGAGGTCTTTTGCTAAACAGAAAATAGAAGCCTGGAGCGGCTAGTTCTTCTTAAAAGGATGCAACGTGGGGTAAATAATGACACACCTTTAACTGCAATCATGTTTCTCACTTAAGAATGCTCACAAAATGTTTGTCGTTTCTGCAACATGCTAATGACCTTTAATTACAGTGGACTCCGGTACTTAAACTCGATTCCGTATATAATATATCAGCTGTGCAGAATAAACACGAAATAGCAAATAGCATTGACTGTAGCATGTCATATATTTCTCAACTCCTAACATAGACTAAAAAATCAGACGCCACAAATTACAAAACACATCATATAACCATCAATCCCAGCAGTCCCCGGGGCAGTATAGAGCACCTAACGAGCGGCAGAGGAATCTATTTTCAACCCACCAGGCTTACCCTACTTCTCTTGCCCCACGTAGTGCCCACAGTCTGTTTATCACTTTCGCGCTCGTTCTCCCGCATGCGCCTTTTACTCCGCAATAACTCATTATGACAAAGAGAAAGCGCGAGAGACAAAAGAAGCGGTGGAGGTGAATATAGACAGCAGGGGACGAAAAGGCAAATTAGGAAGTCCCAAACCAAAAGACAGAATTTAAATGAAAGGGATAAGACCTTATGAGAAGTAGGCCCGAGACCTTCAAAAACTCTTTGCCTTCTGTTTTGAAGCCTCTCTGAGCAAAATTTAGGAGACAGAGTACTATTGAAGCATATGGTTAGGCTGCCCTTCAGGTTCCCAGGATACTTGTTATCGCTGAAGTAGCTCAGAGGGTAGAAGAGCGTGAGAGATGACAGTCTGGGAAGTAGGGATGTTGGGACTGTGATGGAGGCCCAAAGCTTAATACATGAACTTGCTGACCCATTATTGTGTTCATGAGGCCCAAGCCTGTTTACTTTAACCCGATATAAGATGAGTAATGGTGTCCCTGAACGGCACAGCTTTCTAATTGGCAATTTAAATGTATGCAGTGTTGTTAAGGTTTGCTGGATGAAAACTTAGGGAAGAAAAAAAAACACTAGTGGCAAGTATTAGTAACAAAGACTGGACTGATGAAGGTCTCCCGTGAATTGTCATTTAAACTAAATCAAAACGAAAATTTCGCCTTACTTTTCACATATACCACAAAGGTCACCCTGTGAGACCCACAAATCGCTATTTACCAACCAAGTAGACCAGCATTCCACCCGGTAGACCTGCCTGCTAGTATACCAGCCAAATACCATTCAGCCTAGCTTAACACCAGCTAGAGCAGTCCAGTACCAACTAGGCCAGTGCAACACCAACTAGTTCAGCCCAACATCAGCACAATACCCAACACTATACATCCCAGTGCAACACTATACATCCCAGCCCAACACTATATATCTCAGCCAAACACTATATATCCCAGGAGAACACCAGCTATCCCAGCCCAACACTATACATCCTAGCCCATCACTTTTTCCCAGCCCAACACTATATATCCCAGCCCAACACTATATATTCCAGGACAACACCAGCTATCCCAGCCCAACACTATATATCACAGGACAACACCAGCTATCCCAGCCCAACACTATACATCCCAGCTCAACAGTATACAGTATATCCCAGCCCAACACCAGATATCTGAGCCCAACACTATATATCCCAGCCCAACACCAGCTATCGCAGCCCAACACCAGCTATCCCAGCCCACAAGATTTAGATATACTTTACTAGATATAGCATCACAATAAAAAACTGGCTAGCTGTATGTCCATACTATCCAAACACCAACAAAACTAACGCAATAACAGCTAAATACAAGCTAAATGCCAACTAAAACAGCCTTCTGAAACCCCATCTTGGTCCACCAAATCTCAGGCACTGGTATTCCAAACATCATGCTGGGAATAAACACAGATTCAGACAGTCCATTGCAATGTCGTGTCAGAAAGATATTGTGCCACTATCTGAATGGCCAAGCCAAAAAAAGAAATGAGACTCTAGTAAAACAGAGCAAAACAAAAGATGTAGCAGCTAGGTGAAACTAGCCTTTTTACTGCGCATGATGTGTGTGTGTGCCCGTATGTTTGTATGTCGGTGTGTGTATGCGCCAGCGCAGAATGAAAGATCTGTCAACACGCCTGAGGGAGATTAGTCAGCAGAGCAGATCCAGAGATACCAAATGGCCTTCGTCCTTCAGAGCCTTTTAGCATGCAAGGCAGGTCGGTTCTCTGACGCAGGACACAAACGCGTGTGTGTTTTCATCTGTTTTTTGTATTACGGAGATAATATTAACCGATATGCGTAAGTGGCTTTGGAACTGCTCGGCTGTCTCTTTCGATGGCGTATGCCCAAAGCCATTATGTCGCATCGAGGAACAGCTACACAGCAAAATTACCCTCGCAGCCTCCAACTCCCATCATGCGCTATTGTGTAACCGATGAAGTGATGGCATGTCGCTAGCATGGCGAATGCTCGGATTATTGGAGGCTTCGTAGAATAAATAGAAGCTTGGCATGCTTTAAATAAAAGAGATTAGTAACGTTGGTGGAATAGCATGCGACTAGCCAGGCCATGCAGAAAATAAACAAGATTAGCTGGCAAAGCCTCCATCCATAATAAATGGCCTGACAGCAGTGGCTTAATCCTGCCCTCATGCCTGGTTTCTATTAAACATAGAGCTTAATCCGCCACTCTCGCAGCAATAGGGGCAAGATGCTTGTGCATGTTGTCAGAAATATGGCTCCTCCGAAATCTTTCTTCAGCAGTCCGTGCCTAAGATACCGGAGGTCCAAAAGGGTACCGATGGTATAGGAGTCGATAGAGTACCACAGCATTTGATTCAAAATGCAAAAATAAAAATCCCCTTAATTATGGAAGTCCCAAGTTGCCATGCATTATTTTTCCGTTTTTTTCGTGATCACGACATCATTTTCTGGTGATCTCGACATAAAAGTTGTTTCCTCATGATCAGTACTTAATCATTTCGTGTTCTAGAGTTATAGCCACTAATTATGCTGCCTCTAGAACATGGATCTTCAACCGCGGGTCTGCGGCGGTACTCCGGCGGGTCCGCTTATTAATGTTAATATTTTTTATTGTCCAAAAAAAAATAATAAATAAAATGGTAAAAATTTGATATTTAAATATTATAATTATTACATTGAAGTTCTTTTAAACTTAAAGCTGAAGTTCATGTGAATGTATAACTGTGTACCTGATAGTAAAAGGAAAATGTATGAAAAGACAAATGTATTAAAATAAGACAACTTTGAACGACTTAATAAATTGTGATTTTTTTTTTTTTTATTATTGCTAAATATGTTTATGATGAATACACCTTTTTCATTTGAAAATATATGAAAATATTCAGACAATCATGCATGTACAACAACAACATAGTTCTAATTTTATTAACATAATATAACCAGAGTTATATGATTGGTTTCGATTAATATCAGTGGCTATGTTTGACACATTTTGTATTAGGGGGTCCCTGCCCCATGTCGCCTATATACGTCTCTAGACCCCTGCTCTAAAACGTGCTCTAATGCCGAATACACAAAAACATGAAGTACTGATCACGAGAAATGTTCTAGAGGCCGCATCATGGATATTCGTCCATGAGCCCGCTGGCAAAGATGGTTGTGATTACTATTAATGATGCTCCCTCTAGAACATGCTCTTATGCCAAGAACACAGGAAAATTAAGTTCACGAGAAAACGACTTTTGTTGTGCTGAGACCACGAGAAAACAAGAAAGAAAAAAATATTACAATGAAAGACCTATTTTAGACCATCTGTACAAAATCCTACATATTTTTTTTTTTTTCAGTTTTTTTTATTCTGTGTTCACTCAAGATAAAAATGGTGAGCCTTTAGAGATGGACAAGCGAATCTGCAGCATAAAGGACACATGCCTTGAGGTATTAGCAAACTGCCCAGCTACAAACAGACAGCTAACCTACAGAGTTTTTACGTGTTTTTTTTTTCTCTTTGCAGGCAGACAGCCCAGATTTACAAAAGCAAAAAAAACATTTCCACATTTGTCCAAAACATGCAAACTGGCAGACTGACTATGCTAAGTTGCCTCTAGGTGTGAGTGGGAGTGTTGTTGTGTTCTGCGATGAACTGTCATACTATTTGTGTGGGAATTGTCTTGCCTTGTTCTTGGAGTAGCCAGGATGGGCTTCAGATTCATTATTCAGTAGTGGATATTGGCAGAAATACTGAAAGTCTGATTTTTTTTCGATGGTTCATTTCTATTTAGAGGCAAAATAAGAGGGCTATACCAGTTAAGCCAGACTAATACCAGCCAAACTGGGCAAAAATACATTTATGGCATTTGTCAAATTTGTCAACTTAGAGTTATCTTATACAGTTAAGCAATTGTGGGTTAAGGGACTTGGTAGTGTTGACATTCGAACTCATGATCTTCCAATTAGAAGTCCACCATCTGGTTTATCTTGTTAGTACAGCATTGGATTCAGAGTACTAAAAAAAATCCCTAAATGATCAAAGAGGCCATGCATTATAATATTTGTAATCCTTCTTGGTTTCTCGAGACTTGATTTTCCAACGTCCACCATCTGGGTTATCTGGTAAATACTGCTGAGCAATTGAGGGTTAAGGGCCTTGCTCAAGGGCCCACCATGGCAGCTTGGTAGTGCTTGAACTTGAACTCATGACCTTCCATTTAGAAGTCCAATATCTGGTTTAACTTGTTAATACAGCTGAGCAATTGAGGGTTAATAGCCTTGATCAAAGGTCCACCCATGTCAGCTTGGTAGTGCTGGTATTTGAACCCATGATCTTCCAATTAGAAGTCCAATATCTGGTTTAATTGGTTAATACAGATGAGAAATTGAGGGTTGTTCAAAAGCCTATCCATGGCAGCTTAGTAGTGCTTTGATTCGAAGCCATGACCTTTCAATCAGACGTCTAACATCTTATCCGCTGAGCTACTTACTTCAAGGTAGCCCCCAAAACAATTAAACAAGCCAAAAACTAGACAACTATACCACACATCTGAACCACCCTACATCCAACTAGACCAGCTGAACAAACCACACCAGCCCAACCGCAACTAGACCAAACCAATATCTGCTAAAACAATCTAGTATAGTCTAGCCAGATAAACCAGCCTTATGCTAGAAAATTGTTCTAACATTAGTCAAGCTGGCCCAATACCCGTTAAACCAGCCTCAGACCATCTGGACGTACCCAACTACCCAAGTAGAACAGCTTTGCAAGACGAGTTAGACTTGAACAGATAGTTGAATGAATGAAAGAACAAGCCCCAAACCCCTCTGCCATTTAAAACCAGCATTCCACCTAAATTTGCTGTCCAATTATTACAAACCATACATCTTGAATATTCCATCTAACGACTTTGAAAACGCAAAGGTAAACACGGAAACATAGGAAAATGCCAGCGCTATTTACATTTATGGCATTTGGCAGATGCCCTTATCTCAAGCGACCCTTATCTCAACCGACTTAACCTTTTTGCCACCCAAGGCGAGACTACACTTCCCATCAGCCCTTTGTCTCATGTCCCCTGACCTCTGCATCGAAATCACATTCACACAATATCTCTCACAGTTCTCTCGCATGGTTATCGTCTGTGTAGATGCATAAAAACCGGCAGCAAAACAAGTTTCCGAATATGTTTCCTGCAGTTCAACACCAAGACCTCGTGTTTTTTATGCTAATTACAGTGTATGAAAAGTTTCAGCACTTTGATGAAGCTGAAAAATGATGGAAAAAAATCTGGTTGCGTGTAGGATCTGTGCAAAGGATGCGTTCCTCGCATTGCAACGGTAAAGGTCTTTCCAGATGAACGGAGTGCTTCGCTGGCGTCGAGAGAACATTACTGATAGAGATGCACTGACCTGAATGCGGCGTGGCTAATGGAAGGAAAATGACTGGGCGCTAATGGCGCTGTTTATTGCCCGTCTCCAAATGTCACCAGGCATTCCAGCAGCAGCAGCCAGCAAACTTAATGCTAGAGATATAGAAGAGGTGCATAATTGATAGGCACAATCTGGGAAATTTAACTTCCAGCTTTAGGTCAGTGAGACATGGACACCTGCCAGCAAGCTAAGTCAGCCATATAGGTGGTTTCAGGCACCATGTATGCTGTAGGTTTCTGTTTAAAAGAAGGCTGTGAGCTGTGGTGGACAGGTGTCCCGTACAGGGGTATGTTTCCACCCAGGTCTCAGGGGTCCCAGAACAGACCCCTTCACAACCCTGGCCAGTATGCATGAAAAAACAGTATGTATGGTTGCAATGTCAGTTGCTTTAGAAGACAAATGAGAGACAAGGTGTCCTGTTCCAGAATTCTGGCATTCGACACATACATATTTCATTATTAGGGTTGCAAAATTCCAGGAATTAATAGTAATAAACTTGGATTTTACAAAATTGCAGGCTATAACTGTTTCAATGTAGTTAAAAAAAAAAATTTTGCAGGACAATTTTGTGTGTGTATATATATATATATATATATATATATATATATATATAAATAATAACCAGATTAAATTCACTTACTGCAGGGCTACTGAAGCCACACCCCCTACATGTATGTACAGTGTATGTACATGTATGTACAGTGCATGATCATATAAATTCTTGAATCGTGCACACAAAATAATCTTAAAAAAAAAAAAAAAAAAAGAATACAATTTTAGCTAAATGAGCTAAATAGCTTAAAAAGATTTTTTTAAAACCAAAATAAAACGTCATTGTTTTAAAATCTGTAATTATTTACATGCGTGTGAATTCACGGCAAAGCTAAATATTTGTATATTTTTTTTAATTTGTAATTTCTATAATTTGTAAATTCCTGCTAAGTTTCCAATTTGGAATATTTCCACAAAGCCCCAGGTGAAGTTCCCATAGAAAAGGTTTGTGCAACCCTAATGGTTGGGGTTGGTTCCCTGAATAGGGATCGAACCCGGGCCGCAGCGCTGAGAGTGCCGCATCCTAACCACTAGACCACCAGGGAACCTGAAGTTCCCATAGAAAGTTTCAGAAAATTTGCCGGGTAATTTTCCACCCCTTTGCAACCCTATTCATTATTAGTATAAGTATATCGCATTGGTTAAGACTGGTCGGATGTTCAAGCCCAAGTATCGCCAAGCTGCCACTTTTGGGCCCTTGAGCAAGGCCCTTGACCCTCTGTGCTCCAGGGGGCGCTGTATCATGACCTGCACTCGGCCCCTAGATTCCAAACATCACTGCAACATGAAAAGAATAAATTATATTGTGCGTTCTTTCTCTTTCTTTTTTCTCTCACTCGTTCCCTGGAAATGGTTTCAAAGTGAATATGCAATATAATGTAACAGTGAAAGCAGATATCATAAATATGGTGGTCTTGAAAAGCCTTCAGATGCTGATATTGATTTAAAAAAAAAAAAAAAAAGTTTTTGCTATTTGCATTACTATTTTCCCATCTGGATTACACCAAATAAATGTTAATATTTGATGTTATTTTTATTTTTATATTTGGCTACGCTAAAATTTGGCCTATGCTATTTTTTTTTAAAAAAAGGGTGGGGAGTAGCACAGCGTTTAGATGATGGACTTCTAATTGGAAGGTCATGACTTCAAATCCCAGCACCACCAAGCCACCACCGGTGGGCCCATGAGTGAGCAAAGTCATGAACCCTCAACTCCTGACTTTTATAAACACGATAATTGCAAGTGGCTCTGAATCAGCGCATCTGCCAAATGTTATAAATGTCACCAGTTCCGTTGAATCCATTAAAACCTTCATTCTGTTTTTTCACTGCCGAAGGTAATCAGACTTCTTACTTTCCCTTGCTGCAATATAGATCAATGGAATGCAGAACTGACTTTGCAAGAACCTTTCTTAGAAAAATCAAATAAGCAATGGTTCGCTGGTCCAATGCACATTGAGATCATTTGTTTTTTTTCTTTCGTATTGGAAAATTATGAAAAAAAAAAAAAAGATTTTTTATCACAATGTAAAATATTTCAAATACGCCTCATTCATAATTTATTCCTGTCTTGTATTTTGACTTATTTGAGACCTTGCTGTAACCTGGCTGTAAAGATAAGTGATGAGGCATCAGCGCTGAATCCATGAGTGGCAACACTTTGGCATCACTCCCAAGAAGTTCATATGGATCACTAAGTGCTTTTCGAAAGCAACAAGAGAGTGACAGGAAATAAACGTCCCACACATGTGAGATTCTTATTACGTAATGCCGTACACAAAATCTTCACAGACTCATTGCTGAACAAACCCCACCCTTAACCGCCCCACCACACCCTGCCCCGCCCAACGTGAACATTTTCTCAGGTAAGACAAGTTTTCTTCCAAGTTTCCAGAGGCTTTTACTTCTCACATATACATTACAGGACAATGAAATTCTATCTTCACATTTTCCAGGTGGTTAAGAATCAAATAAGATTTATTTACACAGAGTAAAGGCATGTAGTAAAATGCTTTTTACGACTGTCCAACATGTAATAGAAATAGAATATAAAGAAATACAATATAAATAAATTTACTAT
>JAAIIK010000077.1:2151027-2163834 GCA_014706435.1 Silurus glanis
TGTGTGTGTGTGTGTGTGTGTGTGTGTGTGTGTGTGTGTGTCTGTGTTTGTGAGGTGATAATGTTAAGGTGTGAAGGTGACACTCACCGGGTCTTTGGCTTTCTGTGCCAACACTGCGAAGGTGGAAATCTTGCTGCAGAGGCATTTAGTGTGAAGCGCCGGAGACGGGATCGTTTTGCAGCCTTCGGCGTCCCAGTTTTCCTCGCCGGCCTCACTGTGGATAGAGCAAACATAGAAACGCAAATGAACGAGAGAGGAAGAGACGGAGAGAGAGAGAGAGGGGGATACTATAAAGAAAGACTATGAACTAACCACGGTGACGAGGAACCGATCGGTGTGCGGAGAATCGATGTATCTGAATGACAGACGCTTAGCATTCCATTTATTTTGCTTTCGCTTGCTACACTCACGATCTTTATACACCGCATGCTTTTTTAATGAAAGAAAACATAAATCTGTAAAACATAGCCTCAGAAACTCCATAATCTTTCCAAAAGCTAGATATTTGCATTAGACCCATATGTGTTACCAGACTGACTGACATTTTAGCTAACAATTGAGAGATTAGCGATAAAGCTGCCATTATTCAGCCCTCATTTCATATTCCTAACCTTACTTAACATATTAGCATTTAACTTGTGTGTATTTTGGTGTGTTATTGCTAGCGAACTTTTGAGAGATTACCCTTTAAGATGTTATTTATTAGTATCAACCCATAGCTTAATCCTAAATCTTAAATCCTCTGAAATAATCTAGATACTAGCATTCCACTAGCTTGGATTAATAGACTATCTGCCATTCTGGCTAAGAATTGAGAGATTAGCAGTGAAGCTGCTGACATTAAGCCTAATATATATATATGCTAGCTAGATATTAGCATTCAAACCATTTTTTGTTAACAGGCTAGCCGACATTTTAGCTAACATCTAATAGATTAGCGACAAGGCTGCTCTCATTCAGCATTATTTTTATTCCAAAACCATCACCAATATTATCATTCGAATCATTATAACCATGCTAGCTGATTAGGGATTAGGGATTATTTGCCCTAATCTCTCATGTAGTTTGTATTAGTAGAAATTGTTACATTCTAGCTAACATTTCAGAAGTTAGCAACACTTATGATGATCAGTCTGCTTACACAAATAAATTGAATGCTAATATTTACATAGCAGTGGACAGATTAGGAATTAGAAAGAATCAACCTTCTAGCTAACACCTGACGGACTAGCGATAGAGCGGTCATTATTTACCCGCAGATTATTCCGAATCTCTCAGATGCTGGCTAATATTAGCATTTTACTCATGATGATAAAATGATCTGAATGAACTGGAGTTAAAATCATGCTAGCTAACCTTTAAGATAAGGAGTAAAGCTTTTAGTAGTTTGCCCTAATATTTTAAGTGTTATCTAGATACTAGCATTCATTAAGTTTGCATTAAGTAAACAAATGTTTTTTTGCTAGAAATTAGCAACACATGATAAATATCTTAGCCACAGCTAAGTCAAATACCAAGGACTTATTAGCACTCAATTAATTTGTGTTATCAGACTAACCAAAATTGCAGCTAACAAATAAGAGATTAGCAATAGATACATATATAGCATTCAACTCGTGTGTAAATTATGATCATGCTAGCTTACACTTTATTAGCAATAAGATTAGCAAAAAGCTGTCCATATAATGGACAGCTGCTTGATGTTAGCAGTCGTTTAGTTTGTATTTATTTTCCGATTCTTGCTATTTTAGAGCTTAGCAATAAATATGATGCTACTTAGAATGATTTAATTCTAGATTTGTCAAATTCTAGCTGACGTGTGAGAGATTAGCGATAAAGCTGTTGTACTTGTTCACTTAGCAACTCTGAAGAACTTTTTTACTGATTCTGTAGTCTGTTAGTTTGCATAGCATAGATACACTATTTAGGCAAAAGTATTTGGACACACGACATTTCCAGCCATATGAGGTTCTTCACCAAATCATTACCACAACGTCAGAGGCACACAATTGTAAAGGACGTCTTTGGATGCGCTAGCATGAAATCTTTCCTTTATTTGAACTGGGAGACCCAAACAATGTTCCAGCATGACACAAGGTGCACAAAGTGAGCTCCATGAAGATATTCTTTACATGGGTTGGACTGGAAGGTCTTGATTGGCCTCTTATAGAGCCTTATAAACCCAATAAACCTCCATCAGTACCCGAATTTACTAACACGCTTGTGTCTGAACAAGCACAAATCTCTACCGGTGCACTCCAAAATCTAGTGGAACATCTTCCCAGAAGAGTGGAGGTTCTTATAAGAGCAATGTGGAATGGGATTGTCTATATGACACAATGTTACGTGTATATTGGCGCTCAATGCTATTCTGAATTAAAGGGGCATTAATGTTCAATTTTATACAGACAAAAAAGATTGTATTTATTTATTTCATTTTTTTTTTCCAAATATTTATTGAGTGCATGTTAATAAAAATAAATAAATAAATAAATGTAATTTAAGTATAAGTGAAAGTATAAGTGTCTAGTGAATATACTGAAATAAACAAAGCCTTATTTGCATGAATAAATGTAACAAAAGGTCACAATTACTATTATTGCAAAAAAAAAAAATTTAAATAAAATACAATAATTAATGAATTAATTATATTAGAATTTATTCCTTGTTAAAACAATGAAAAAAATCTAAAACCATTTAAGTACTTTTGTAAAATAGAAGACAAATATTTACTGAATAATGTTTTTATTCCAAAAAGTTTCTGTTTGTAGTCACCAAAAAACAAAAAACTCTGTCCCTGGTCCAGACAAAACCCCCTCTGAATTTTTACATCCTGTCTCTTTTCCCAGGATAATAAAAATTTCAGTTCCTGTTTATCACCTGCATTAGTCTCCATTTAGCGCTGTGTCATTCTTTCTCCCTCTCTTTCACATTATTATTGGCCAGCTCGGACTCCCCTCTCCCCGCTTAATGAGTTTAAAGCCCGTTATTGGAAAGTTTGATGTTCAGAGCAATGATGAACATTCGGCGCTTTTAATTAGCGGGTCTAATTCCCAGTAACCTCGCGGCGGGAATGCTTATGCCCACTTGTTCTAGCAGGCGGCATGGAAGAGACTGCACTTATCAAATGGACATGTGCCTATTAATACTAATTTACTAATTAATTGCAGCGGAAGCATGATGAAGAAGCATTGAGCGAAGGGGGAGAAAAAAAAGTGTTTTGTTCCGAAAGCATCACAATGGTGAGTTCATTATCTCAGCTAGACTGCTGCAAGTCTGTTAAAAACAAAGTGTTAGAAATTTTAGAATATAAGCATTTCGATGGGAATAAAGCGGCTGAGTGTCTACTGGTGTGTACTGTGGGACCGTTGTCATTGTGCGTCAGCTATTTTGGAGACATCACAACAGTGGAGGGCCATCAGGGCCAGAATCATTCACTGACTTATGTTTTAATTTAATTTTGTCTATAAATATATCAAATATCTGCCAATAGGCTGTTTATTTCTTATATATGAATATAAATAGCGTTTCTCTCGGGTGTGCTGCCGCCACCTCACCTATGGCCGTGCTTTATTAGTATAAAATCCATATAGCTTGAAGCTGTCTCTTTAACCAATCGGACTGCGATGTGGCCACACGTCTTCATTTTCACGATCTTTGATCGGATGAACAGGAAGCACGTGTAGCAAAAGTTCTAAGTGCTTTATTTATCATTTCACAGCGTCCGATAGAGAAATCGATTTGGGAACAGATTGTACTTACATGGACATTTACAAAATGACGTTTTCGAGGAAAGCGGGACATTGTGACGAAAGCTTTCTCATGAACTATTTACACTTTTGCGTTTTCTTTCCCGTCGAATATCCACAAAAAACACACATTTGACCTCCGTTTCGAATCCGCAGGAAAACCGTAAGGCACGGATAAAACGCACGGACAATTTTACGAGGCCAATATCGATGCTTCTGCTAGAGATGATGTATGCGGGCGGTGCTGCTGTGGCTCCAGTGAAAGGAGACTTGTTGTATCGTGATCATTGGGTTTCTCGCTTTATAGCGTTCATTCTTGCCGTACGAGATTCCAGTGTGCTCTGTTCTACCGCGTTTCTCTATAATATTGATGCTTTCTATAGCCGTGGCGTACAGTTCATAATGACTGTATTAAGAGGTGGATCGATTTACATTGAAGCACCACTGAAAGGATGGATGTCCTCAGTCATGTGACCTTTATGTGTAGAGGATTCGTGCGTGAAGGATTCATTGTGTTGTGAGCGAATAAATAAATGTTATTCGATTTAGTGATTTGGGTATCTTAAGAAAGTATTGCAAAGAAAGTATTTCTGTCAAGGTCACAGTGGTGGAAAAAAGAAAAGAAGACACGAGAGGAAGCTCTCAGTTTGAATCAGAGAAGAACGCAGTGTTTGCTTCGTTTGCTAATCGGTTCGGTTTCATACGCCGTACATTTGCACAATTACAGTGCATAAAAAAAAAAAATAACAATTTGAGGGACAGACAGCGCTGAAGATGTACTGATAAATAAAGAATTAATTAATTGGTTATTTTAACAATTATTTCTGCATATTTTGCTGGATTTATGTTTTGTTTTTTGTTTTTTGTCGATCCAAATTTTCCAGAAAACATTTCTGGAATCAAAACATTTCACAAATCACTTTCTAAATGCAATCAAACTGTGATAAAGGAAACTGGAAAAGGTTGTTTTTCAATTTTTGAATTTGAAAACGACGATGCGTTGAAATGAACGAGGCGGACAAACGGCGCAGGTGGAATCGCCTTACGTTTTGTTCACGCGCAATATGGAGATGTAAGCGTTTTCAGATGTTTCAGTGTGGATGAGCAACTTTTGGGAAACGATTAAAAACCTGATATAGAGCTCCAACCCTATTAAACATCTTTGGAATGAATTGGAACGCTGACTGCACTCCAGACCTCCTCACCTTCTCACCCTAGATAAATACCTGACACTTTACAATGAGCCTTTTGGCTAGTGGAAGATCTTCCCAGAATCTTATGGTTCGCACTTTTTTCCAATGTAGTTGATGTATTGGAAATTCTATATTATTCCATAATTCAGGCTTCTTCATTGTTTGGTGTTTCTTTGCTTCTTCTTCTATTTTTTTTTTTTTTTTTAATGCAATATCCCAGAATGCAACACTGCTATTGATTCTTGACTAATATCTTTTACCCTGTAGTGTTTTATTACTTACATATACACCACTCCTACTTACTTCCTGTTCCGTTCTTAGATACGACTCCTGACTCATCGCTTTTGACTCCATTGATCAGATTTTTTATTGCAAACTGCATTGTACAAATTATTTCTTTATTTACGTTTGTTTTTTATATAAATATGACTCCGGATCGATCACATGCAAAGGATATTTGGAGTAAAATCAGTAATATGATCTGCTGCAACGAAGTTCCCCTGCATCTGTCTTTCATGAGGTCTCTAAAGTGTCAAAGTGACTGTAACGTTTCTGGAAAGATTTCTGGAAACTTTCTATGGGAACTTTATCTGTGACTATGTAAAAATACCAGCAATTTCTGGGAATTTATAGCAATTACTTTTTATATAAACTATATCATGTAGAAACATAAATATAAACATTTTGTTTGGTCATAAGTAGGGATACAAAGGGGTGGAAAATTTCCAGTAAATTTCCAGAAACTCTTCACAATCTTTCTATGGGAAGTTCATGTGTGGAATTTTGAAAGACGTTAAAAAAATTGGAAATGTTCTAGGAATTTTTGGGGAATTTATGGCAATCAATTAGAAATTTGTGGAAAATTATATAAAGTGTACCATATACAAACAAAGCCCCTCCTTGAACTGCCACCTTAACGTGGTGGAGGGGTTTGAGTACCCGAATGACCCTAGGAGCTATGTTGTCCGGGGCTATATGCCCCTGATAGGGTCTCCCAAGGCAAACAGGTCCTAGGCGACGGGTCAGACTAAGAGCGGTTCAAAAAACCCTTACGAGAAAGAAATAAATAAATCAAGGACCGTGACGTCGGAGCGATGGGGCCTTCCCGTGGGCTCACCACCTGCAGGAGGGACCGTAAGGGACTGGTGCTGAGAGGATCGGGCAGCAGTCGAAGGCGGGGGCCCTGACAACCCGATCCCTGGACACGGAGAAGTGTCTAGGGAATCTGCTTAGACTGCTGCCCCCGCGACCCGAATTACGGATAAGCGGGAGAAGATGAATGAATGAATGAATATATAAACAAACGTTTTGTTTAGCCACAATTAAACATAGGCTAACCTGGAAAATTTCTGGGAGGTTTCTGGAAACTTTCTCTAGGAACTTAATCTGGTGAGTTAAAAAAATATTCTAAATTGGAAACTTCTCAGTTTGTATGATTTTATTGATTTATTTATTATTATTTTTTTTTTTATACAGTAAATTCCCATAAAAAACTGGTATCATATACAAACATAATTATAAACATTTACAAATATTCCAAGTTTTCAACTTCCTGAGTTTTTCTGGAAATGTTTGGGATTTTACATTGCGCTAAAGCGATGTTAAATGTACCATGAGAGGCTTTTCTGCCTAACACTTTTCACTTGTTTTGAATATTGCACAATACTCCATTAACATTTTGTCTCTAAGTGGTTATAAACAAGCACAGCTCTTATTCTAAGAGGCGTGAATGCGGCCGGAGTGTTACATAAGTCAGAAAATGACAAAAAAAAAAAAAAAAAAAACAAGACAAGGGGCCGTTTTCTTCCTTCTGTTTGGGTGGCCATTATACCATGAAGCCTGCTGTATGTGGGCTGTACACCGTTCTTGACATTTTGGTAATTAAAAAGATAGCACTGCAGGAAAAAAGGGTTGGGGGGGGTGGCGGGGGGTGGCTGTGTTTCTCAGTTCTACCTCCCCCACACATGCATTAGCCTATAGACCTTGTGACAATTTATATGAAGAAATAATGCATGTACTGGATACTATAAAGATCCTCATTCCATTTTTAATGGGAATAATATGGCAAACTTATGGTGAAGATCTAAACTTTATGGATAAAGCTTTGTGGACACCTGGCTATAAGATTTGTATGTGCTTTTTGAGCAGTAACCGTCCCACTCAGAACTCCCAGAAGGGTAAAAAAAAAAACGTATAAGGCGTGACTTTTAGTTCAACCCGAACCAGATCCACCCAATCCACCAGGCTTGTCACAAAAATCGTTTGCAAGAAGTGTTTGTATTCAAACTTCTTCTTCTTTCAGCTTCTCCCATTAGGGGGCGCCACAGCGAATCATCCGTCTCCATACCCCTCTGTCCTTTACATCTGCCTCTTTCAACCCAACTACCTGCATGTCTTCCCTCACCACATCCATAAACCTCCTCCTTGGGCTTCCTCTTTTCCTCCTTCCTGGTGGCTCCATCCTCAGTCATTCTCCTACCGATATACCCCATGTCCCTCCTCTGCACATGTCCAAACCATCTCAATCTCCCCTCCCTCACCTTGTCTCCAAAACGTCCTACATTGGCTGTATCTCTAATAAACTCTTTTCTAATCCTGTCCATCGTCGTCATTACATAACTCTTCATTACTTAGCACAAAAGTTAAAAAAAAGTAAAGGGATGCACATAAAGTCTTTTGAATGTAGGTTTTCTAGAGCTCTAAAGCTGGAGATCTTCCACTTCAACCCATATTAACCATATCATTATGGAGCTGACTTTGTGCATAATGGTATTGCCATGCTGGGTCTAGTCGTTCAATTCAAGGGAACATTTCATGCTACTGCATTTTACGACATCATATACAATTGTGTGTCTCCAATTTTAGAGGAACAGTTTGACGAAGAACCTCATATGGCTGGAAAAGTCTGGTGGTAGCCACCCCATTGAAGCAGTTAAGGGTGCTCAGGGTCCTAGCAGATGCAGTTTGGCACTGCTGCACTGTATTTAAACTCATGACCTTCCAATACGATTCCCAACAACCACTTGAGCCTGGATGTCAGTGATCAAACAGCTATGTATCTCTTGTCTTCTTTAGCATTCGTGGACCATCCTGACTCTATAGCGACTTCAAATCTGAAGGTTGTGAGTTCAAATCCCAGCCACACCAAGCTGCCACTTCTGGGCCCCCGAGCAAGGCCTCTAATCCCAGTTGTATAAATGAGATAAATAAAAGTCACTCTTTCAATAAGGCTGTAAATGGTGTCTACAGATCAACAATGATGTAAATGGGTGCAAAAGGAAACCTAAAATCAACCCCAGGATGCTGAAACACCATCTTAGTTTGAACTAAAATGAGTAAATTACTAAATGTAATGAATCACTTTTAATTGATTAATCCTGACCTGGTGCACAGACCCGTTTATAAAGTAGACTTGACTGGAAAGACGGATTTTTTTTTTTCCAATCGTCTCTGCGGTAAGTCAAGGTGACCAGACGACTGCACTTCATTACCTCCTAGATGTGGAGATGGAGGAAACCAGACGAAGTGGAAAACTGTGAAACTGGTTTACTGAACTACGATTACATCTCCAATGAAATGCCAATATGCAGCGTTTCTCAAATCCAGATTCCTATTAGGATCCGGATCCCTGTTAGACCTTAGCATGGGAATATTCAAGGAAGAAACCTGGTAATGCATCAGAAATGGGAACAAATCCTCTTGTGGGAAACACTGGATGGTGGGATCGTTTATCATTAGCCTCTGCAAGTGTATCCTATAAAGTCTCGCTGTGTGGAACGGTATTCATTATGAGTACATTGTGTCCTTGTATGATCCACGATCATTCTTTATGATTACAGTAGAGACAATAGGACAACACATTAGTGAGACTGATGAAATTTGAAACTTTGAACAATCTAAATTCTGGACAAAGTGCATGGTTCTGGTTTTTCTCATGGATTTTGAACTCTTGGCTCCTTGTCCTGGCTCCTTAGCTTTTTTGAGCAAGTTTGAGCAAGCCTGAGGCCGATGCGTGCGATGTTGCCATCGTTAGTCCGGATTGAGCAGCAGATTACTATCTAAATGCTTGACATATTCTACAGAGATTAGCAAATTCCACTGGGAAGTGTTTACCCAGGATTATGGACATCAGACAGATACACCAGCACACAAAAAATAATTCAAGAAAGAGAGCTCTTGCCTCAACCCCATATTGAACATCTTTGAATTAAAACTGTCTGAACCCCAGACCACCTCACCTACATCAGAACCTGGTTGAGTAAGCAAATCCTCCACAAACACACTCCAAAAACTAGTGGAACATCTTCTCAGAAGAGTGGAGGTCATGATAAGAGCTAATAGGGACTGAAAGTGGGATGGGATCTTATGTTATGGCCAGGTATCTACAATCTTGACTGGCTGGAATCATGGGTAAAACATGCTGTAACCTAAAAATGCACTTAAAACACTGATTCTGGTGTTTCTGGTAGTTGTCTAGCTGCTGTCTTCAGGCAAATGTTCTCGAATGCTCAAATGTTCTAGAATGTAATAATAAACAATACAGGAAATGGGTCCCGTGTTGTTTGCGTACATCAATTAACTGGTGAAGTCGAAGTTCGAGAAAGCGGTAGCTCAGAAGATAAAGCATTGGATCGGAAGATCACAAGTGAAAATCCCAGCAACACCACTGCCCAACCCTTAACCCTCAAGTGCTCAGTCGTAAGCCGCTCTGGATAAAAGCGTCTGCCGAATGCCATTAATGTACATTTAAAAAGTCGACTTCACACAAGCTTACTTCAATATGTATATTGAGTATATAATGAGTGTTAGACAAAATACACAAACCATGTGTTTGAGTTAAAGTAGAGATACACTCTACTCTAAAATATGACTCCAGTAAAAGTAAAAATGTCCCTTTAAACTCTCACTTGAGAAGGTACAAAAGTATTTGCCTCCAAATGTATCCAAAGTTCTACGATTTATTATATCTATAATGTTCCTATTATCATTTTGGTCACAAGACCCTTTACTTAATCAACTCAGTTTATGTGAAAAGACTCGAATGTGACTCTCAGCACACTGATCTATTAATAGAATGATATTAATGACTCAAACACTGATTGATTTCTATTACAATGATCATGAACCCAAAAACTTCTTTTGGTTTAAAAATCGTTTAAATAACTCCACGTATGTTGTGGCGAGTTCGAGTTTGGAGTTTCATCATAATTTATTGCTCTCTAAATGTTCTGCGTGCTGTTGAACTGACGCCGAACTGTATGTTGGTGAGGAGTAGATACACCAAGCGGCAATCAAAACGAGTTCAAAACAGAGCTGATCGGCGGCTTGAGCAGTTACGTTTTTATTCGTAAATCAAAAGGAACGATTTTGCAAAAGTCAAATATTTGACTTTGAAATGTAGCGAAAATAAAGTCGAAGTCTACTCAAATGGAAATACTTCGGAAAAAGTACGGATACGTGAAAAAGCTACTTAAGTACTTTGTTACTGTATACTATAAACAGGTGGAGAAGATATTGCTCTAATTGAGACACCAAGAGATGAATGAGTAAAACTAAATATATATATATTTATTTACTTATTTGATTTCTTTTTTCGAACGCAGAAAACGCTGGGAAATGCCAAGGCAGTCGTTTTTCACACTTGTGTATGCAAGGCCGACTCCAATATTCAATTAGGCCATGCTGTGATAGGCATAATGAGGCAGCGCAGTGCCTGGCCCTGTCCTTTACCGCTGTGTCCTTGGCGACAAAAAAAAAAACCCTACCGCAATTAAATGACCAGATTAGTGTCAGCGGGTATCTGACTTTAAAGCTCGACATTTTTTTTTGTTCACTTTAAAGCTATCTGATGGGTGATGATCAGAAAATAACCTAAATTAACTCACCTTTTTTTTTTTTTGTTCTCCTGCACCCAAACTATTACTTTAACATTTGCAATAATGAAAGCAAATAATTTTCTTTTTCCAATTTTTTTATTTTTTTATTTTTTTACATACTATAAGGACACCATCCTATTAGAAAGCGAATAAATATCTGGGATTTAAATACAGACTTAGTTGTTGATAGCAGCTTCGATCCTCACGAAAATTGATAAATTGATAAATAAAAGCATAAAAAAAAAAAAAAAAAAAAAAAAAAAAATCCAAAGCATTGTTCTTTGGAAAACATGCTATCAATCTAATTATGCTCTTTTTTTTTTTTTTTAATACAAGCGGGTTTTTTTTGGTCTTTTTCGATGGACATTTGTCTCAAAGCAGCTTTACACAGATAAAGAATGTGTAGATTTATTGGCAATAAATATAAAAAAAATATACAATTTTATAAATAAATAAAATATTGGCAATAAATATCGCTATAAAGCGAGTAGTGCAGCGGTGCGCAACGAACGTTTGCTGTTTTATAAAAATGGTGTCATGATCGTGTCCCGTTTTCTCAGATATTCTCAGGCATACGGGCCGTTCAAACAACACCTTGGAACTTCGTTTTGAAGCCTGAAGACGGAGACACGATCATGACGTTCTAACTGGTAAATTCCCTTCGCATTTGCAGCAGTTACGCTATCACCGTTTCTTAAAAGAAGCTAACTGATGCTAAGCGGTTCAAAATGAGGTCGCACAGGTTTCTAACAATCGCAGACGCCCCAGGAACGCCCCAGGAACGCCCCAGGAACGCGCCAGGAACGCCGACTCCTACAGCCATCTTGTTTTAAAGTCCTTTTTCAGTCCATATTTTCTATCCCGCTTTTTTTTCCAGGCTAAATACAGAGATGTATGCAGTTTTCACTTAGATGCTGGAAAAAAAAATATAAAACGTCTTGAGACGTTTTATATACAGTATGTTTTATAATTGACTAAATAACAACCACTATCATAAGCCGAATGTCACGCTAGGAAACGCCGCTTGAGCCACAAAGCATTAGCCATGAAGAATAAATCTCAGTTTGACAAAAAAAACGGTTCGGGGTTCCATGAAGCCAAAAAACGAAAGCTTTACCCCTGTATCAAACTCGCGTATATAAAGAAAACCTGGAGTACACGAGCTGTAATAGCATCATGACCCCACTCAGATCTTGAGCGCACATGATCGAATATCCGTCATCATAACAGCTACATGCTAACGGGCTTCTAGCTTTGCCGCGCCTCAGGAAAACGTTTCGTCAACGGAAGTTCTGACAAAACGGCTTAAACCTTTAGAATGGTGAAAAAGACAAACAGACATGGCCACCTTTATGTTCCTGACACTAAGTCTAAGCTTCTTTACAGAGATTAGCCTCCTTTTTTCGCTTTAACGCTGACCCCAAGCAGGAATCGAACGCCTTGGCTGGATTTAACACCTTTCTTTGCTAGCGGGGGATCAAGAAGAAAAGACGTAAACAGAAGCTAAAAACATTTTTTTTTCTTCTTGGAAAGTGCAGTGCCTCCGTAAGGTCTTAGCAAGTTGGTTGATGCAGAAAAACGGAGGGAGGAAAAGACGTAGGACGAAGTAGCATCCGGGATTCCGAGGACTCAAAGCCAATGTGGCGCGTGTTCAGCAACAACTATTCTAAAAAAAAAAAAAAAAAATCGGACGATTCTAGGTGTTCCTTCCATCTCCAAATAAAACAGGCAGATCTTTTCCTCCTCGTCCTCACCACCATCATCATCGTAGAATAGACACGAGCTAAACTTCTACTCACCAAATCACCAAAAGTAGAGATGCTCCGTGACCAGACGAGTGCTTACTGCGTTATATTGTTTTATTTTACTGACACACACACACACACACACACACACACACACACACACACACACACTGTCCCCTATCTTAAAAAACCCCGCCCTCAAACACACACACACACACACACACACACACACACACACACACAC
>JAAIIK010000077.1:2184895-2199259 GCA_014706435.1 Silurus glanis
ACACACACACACACACACACACACACACACACACACACACACACACAGTTAGTATTTTATTATAAGTATTCATTGTTGTTACAGTCCACAACTGCACCTTTATATGCACCAAAAGATTTGGCCACCTGACCATATAATTGGCATGTGAATCTTTCTAAACATCCCATTCAACATTTAGTGCCCAAATAACCTCCACTCTTCTGGGAAGATGTTTCACTAGACGTCAGGTCCTGATGTAGCTTAGGTGAGGGGACCTGAAGTGCAGCCAGTATTCCAGTTCATCCCAATAGGTTTGAGGTCCAAGCTCTATAGAAGGTCAATCAAGATCTTCCAACCCATGAAGACCATATCTTCATGAAGCTTAATTTATGTAAAAGATATAGATATGGCTGGAAAAATCAGGTGTTTAAATACTCTTGTCCATATAATGTTTGTAGATACATTTTGGGTTGCCAGATTTCCCCCAAACCCACAGTTAAACCGCTACACTGGTTTAAGCACAGCATTTCTTTAAACTCATCTATCTATTGTCATTCTCATGCTGCCCGACTTGTTCTAATTGCTCTTGAGGCGGGAGCTAATATCGTGTGAGCCTCAATGGCGTGCTAAAACCACTGCAATCGCTTCCACTTACACCGCCTGTCACTAACAGGACCCAATCCACGGCGCCATCTGATGGATATGGATAAAGTCTGGCTCCGTCTCCATGTCTCAGCAGCCCCTTTGGGTCGAGCTTGATGAGGCATACCGCCTCAGAGCATGTCATACCTTACCGACATCTGCGGCCACGTACTGAACCCCACCCCCTAAACATCCTAACTCGTGGCCAAGCTCTGATATGCTCAGCTGCAGCTGACTCAGGACCACTGCTGAGCCGGGCATGACCTACTCTATCCTGGAGGGACTTGGAAAGGTTGGGGACGTGTGTATTCATAAACACACAAACACACACAAACACACAGACTTGCACTAAGTCCTGAAATTCTTGCCGGAGGTATCAGGTGAACGTTGCCATAGAAACCTTGTTCTCAAGGGTGGCAAGGGCTTAAAATGTCAGAATTCTCTCCTGATTTTTTTTTTTTTCCCAGCCACAGTTGCTGCACACCAACACAAGCACCTCATTCGTGTTTATTTATTTCAAATTAATAAGCGATCCACAGCATTGGAAGCATTTATTCCTGTGATTTTCTTGCGTTTTGCTTAAAAAGAACAGCGACAGTTAGAACGACACGGACGTCAAGCTTGATGGCGCTAAATAAATCAATTAGTATGTGACACCTGTTTTCTATCACACACAGTTACACTTTGAAAGGACTCTTTCTTTTGATCGCTCACAAATTAAACGCTCCATTCTCATTTTTCTTTGCTAACATCTCACACCTAGACTATTTGACACAACCTTCTTTATAAAACCATGCGCTCCTTAGTTTCAGTTAATGTCGTGTCCCACCTCTGTCCCATCACTGGTTATTTGCATCATGTGTCCCTATAATCCACAACTGTTTCTGTGTTTCCCCAGGATTTGTTTCTGTTTAAAGACCCCTCTGTTTCTGTTGCCACTTCCCTTTAAAAGTAGTGTTTTGCCACCAGACTTTGTCAATTTCCTGGTTTCGCATGTTGTTATTTACTTATTTTGGTCGACCTTTGCTTGTCCGTTCGTCCACCTGTTTTCTTAATAAAACCTTCACCAGACCATTTCCTGTTTGAATTTTGATTTGCCCCTGAGTTCTTTGACGATCTATTGAAATTTCTCTCAACTCTTCTTTGTTAAGATGGAGAGAATTACGAGAAATTTCTCGATCGACTTTGATTGCCTGATGGGAATGCGGTCCGAACGATAGCAGGAAGTGTTTTTTTTTTTTTGTAGTATTTAAAGCCCTTGAGTTTTAATGGGAAGGTTGAAGGTTCAAGCCCTGGTATCGCCAAGCCGCCACTCTTGGGCCATCAAGCAAGGAACTTCAGCCTCTGTGCTCTAGGGGCGCTGTATAATGGCTGACCCCAGCTACATGTACACGACAAGTAAAAATCCCCTTTACACCATTAACCTTACTGATATCCTGATTTCATTAAAATTAATAAATAAATAATTACATTGGCCATGCTCATTGACCTGAAGGTCATAGAAAAAAAAAAAAGCATTGCAGGCACATTCATACTGGAGTGGAATTCTAAGTGGGTTTTTAGTGATTGAGCGTAGCATGCTAATAGTGCTAATACTCTAGATGTTTTTTGTTTTGTTGTTTTTTTACCCCTGAGCATTTCTCCAGGGTTTCATGTATCATTCTGCCCCAAATTGTTGCGACAAATTGGGAAGCGCAATTGTATAGAATGGGCTCGTTCGCTGTGGTCCGGATCCGAGTGAGATCGTTGCCGGTTCTAACTGCGGCATTGTTCCGGTTTCAGACACACTCGATTCAATCAGACTTAGTGCACATCCTTCTCTACTGCAAACATGCTTGGAGAACTTGCCGCGCCATATACTGTATGTATAAAACGTATGGCATGAATGACATTTGAGTCTATTGTGTGCCACAGAAACAGTAATAACTTGCACCTCTGTGTGTCCCTGTCTGGTTTTTTTCATCAGATGCACAGGAGAAAGCACTTTTCTAGTGCTTGAAAAACAGTGATATTTGAGGAGCCAGCAGAAGTTCATGGTGTTGCTGTTTTTGTCTTTCTCATTTGCTTGTTACCCCGCTGTGGTCACCTGTTCTGTGTTTCAATAATTTTCAAAATTTTCAAAATTTTCTGCCTTTTGCTTACATCTTTGTTGTAAAACATAAATTATTCCTTGCTGATGATTTATAAGTAACAAACAAATGAATAAATAAATAAAGTGTTATGTTAATAGTGAAAATCCTATTTATTGTCTAATTAAATATATATAAACATAATTATAAACAAACAAACACACACACACAAATGAACAAACACAAAAGGAAATAAATACATTGACAAATTAATAAAACGTTATTGAATTAATTGTGAAAATGTTATGCATTGTCTAAACAAACTAACGATAAGATAAATAAATGCACCAATAAATAAAAAAATAAAAAAATGTTCTATCATGGTAAAAATGTTGTGCGTTGTCTAAACAAACAAAAACAAATATGTACATAAACAAATAAAGCAAATAAAAACATATACATTTTATATACATGTTATTAAAGCAATAGTGCAAACAAATAAATAAATCAAAATAAATAAATAATCCCACATTGCATTGAGTTCAACAAACAATATTTTGCCCCTAATATGTAAAGTATCATGTAACTTATTGAGAGAAGATTTGCTGAACGTTCTGCTGAACATTTATCTACAGCTTTATGTTACGTTGACAAAAAAAAAAAAAAAAAACTCGTTTCCTTTTCCAGGCTGTATGTTCAGCACTAATGGAAGGTGATAACATGGATCTAACAAGCCTGCGGCACGTAGGTCACACGTGATGTCGATCCACGTGGGGGAAAAAAATCACTTTATGCTTTTATCGAGAGATTGTTATTAAAAGGTCAGAACGCCTGTAGGAACCTGGATTGCGCTAATGAGCCATATAGGAGACACTTAATCACTGTTGTACACCATTGCATTCATATAAATATTGAATAGATCGTAATGATAATGATGATGATGATGATGATGATACTGATGTGTGAAGGAATTTATCACCTACATTTAGCAGAGGCGCCAGTTCCACCACTACAACCGGCTCAGTGGGTTTGGGTAGAGGACGTACTGTGACACTTAAAATTTTGGAGCTGATCACCAGAGGATCTCTGAAGGGGAAGAACAAGAACACAGGAAGTGGTGAGGCAAGAAAAACAGAAAGTGTAGGAGTTATGGATAATTACAGTAACACAATATAGGATGTATATACAATATATGGTGTATAAATATATATATGTATATATTTGTTCTTGTACTATGATTTATTTATCAGTTTCACAAGGATTCTTCAAATCGCAGCATTAAAACAACTACTTTATTTTGGTAATGCCGGATTTCCCATGCCATAGTATACACTATATGGACAAAACAGCCATACGAGGTTCTTCTCCAAACCGTTACCACACACTTGAAAGTCTTTGGATGCACGAAAAGCAGAAAATTTTCCCTTTATTCGATCTGCAAGACCTTAAAACCTGTTCCAGCATGGCAATGCTCTTATAACCAGCTCCATGAAGATATTGGTTGGATTAGTAGATCTTGAATGGCCCGCTATAAAGCTTTGACCTCAAATCTTTTGGGAAGAATCGGAGTGCTGATGGACTCCACGCCTCCTTACCTCACCTACAGGACATGGCTTTACTCACTGGTTGAATGAATCTCCACACATCTTCAGAAGTACCCTCCAAAATGTAGAACATCATCTTAGAAAAATGGAGCTTATTATACCATGGAATGGAATGTTCAAGAATGGTGCGTTCGTATGAATTTTATATTCTGGTGTCTACCATCAAAGCGGTGAACTTCTAAATAACAATCAATTCTTCAATGAAGTACCAAAAAAAATTTGCATTGGTATGAAAGAAATTGTTTCTGGGGAATAATCGACTGAAGTATCTGTACAGTGGTTTCTGTAAAAGTACGGCTTGTGATGTGTTTTTTATTCCTTGTATAATCAAGGGGTTTCTGCTGCTCTGAACATTGTTGAGGGTTTGTGCACTACATTTTGTGTGCATGCGAAATGGGAAAAATTCGCAGGATCAGGGAACATGTTTTCCCTCTAAAAAAAAAAAAAAAAGACAGAAAGAGAGAGAAAGAAAGAGAAAGAAGAAGAGAAAGCGAGAGACAGAGAAGGATGTGTGCTCTTGGGGGGAAAATTAATGAGACTCAAATCTAAACTGAACAAACAGTCACGATCCCATCCATATTTATCAACGAGCGTGCATCCCTCAGGAGTATTGACCTGAATGGCAGGGCCTTTCCGTAGTCTCGGAAAAATAAAATGAAAAAGCGTACGGAAAACAGAGGAGTATAAAAACTAGCGTTAGCGAGACCCGAGAAGTAAACAAGCGATCAACTGAGGAAATTCAGACAAAAAACTAAATCGTACTGAGAAGAAATGAAACCGGGGTTTAACCTTGAAGCGAAGCCAAGAGTGCAATGGCGTGTTTTTTTGTTTTTTTTTAACGGATTGAACAACACTACAGGGGTCCGACACCAGTCGCTCGGCCTCGCAAGATCACGCCACGTACTTCCCGCTTATTATTATTATATCGTAATTATTATTTCAACGTTTCTTCCCTGCAGCCTGCAGCTCATCCCTCACTATCATGCAGCATTAGTTGCTTAGACAGACGTATTTTTTAACACAAAAAAATACCCTGCTATTTAATTAAGCGAAGCATCCCTTTGTTTCGAACGCAGATTTTCTTCTACTTGTTCCTATAACGCGCATTTCTGGCCGGCGGGATAAAACAGATGCATTAGTCATATCAGAGAAATGGTAACAGAAGGTACTGAGAACAATAGATTGTCTCTAGAGGGATTATAGGATTAAGTAATGCACTGCATGCCAAGTGGTTTATGATACATCCCCAAGGAGAACATTGCAATATAGATAGCATGGAGAATCTTAGATTGGTTCTAGTAGAGGTGCAGAGATATGACACATTTAATTGAAAAAAAAACAACAAAAATGACAAAGTATTCCTGAAAAACAGAAGGTATTTCCAAAACATGTTCTACGTTTTAGACACTCGTGTCGATCTCTGCCAATAAGTCAGTAATCAGTACCACACGATGTTTATTTTATTTATTGAATTTTTTCTTTCTCGACCAGCCATCGTTTTTTGATCGCTAAATGTGTTAAACGTTTCGAGACTAGCGCTCTACGTTTACATGCTATTACCTTTAAAATAGTCCCCTTGCACAGCAATTCTTCTTCTGGTACATGTCCAAGTCTTCTTTTCCAAGCAACGTCCGCGCTTCGCGCCGGATCTCAACAATGGTGTCAAAACGGCAACCCTTGAGCCGGATATTTATCTTCGGGAAGACGGCGAAGTCCGCAGGAGCCAAATCTGGCGACTAGGGTGGGTGAGGAAGTGAGATCACATGGATTGTTCTCCAACGTTTATCATGCACAAGTTGCTGAATGTTTTTTTTTCGGGAGTTGAGTTTGTCAAAGGTCGTCCTGATCCCTCGTCGTCTTCCAGTGATGTTCTTCTGGCGCTCAAAACAGCTCGAACGACTCGCCGCGGCATCGCCGTATGTCAAACTCATGTCATGTGAAACGTCAGATTTGTGTGGCGGATTTGCGAGCAGAATTTGACTTTTGCTCTTTGTTCTCACTTGCTGTCCATGCTGAAATCGCGGACGTGATAATGCACGTGGTGAGAAGAGCACTAGACACCACCTCGTGTATATGGAGGAGGTGTTAAAGCATGGAGTTTCCAATGGAATTTGGAGAGCCAGTTTTTATTTTGGATTGAATCAAAATAACACAATTCGAGATTGAGCTAGTTGGACAAGCTGATGTCCGAGATATGCGCAATGTCCTAGTTTCAAGACCATATCACACACTTGTCCACACTTTTGAAAATGCTAGCATGAAATTTTCCTTTTAATTGAACTAGAAGACCAAAACCTGTTTCAACATAACAGTGAAGCTCCATGAACATCTGCTGGGTTTGGACTGGAAGATCTCGAATAGAACGCTACAGAGCTCTAAACGCTATCTTTGGGTTTAAATGGAACATTGACTGCACTCCAGGCCTCTATATCTCACATACATCATTTCCTGACTGAATGAACAACCACAAATCTAGTGGAACATCTTCCCAGAAAAATGGAGGTTATTATAAGGGTAAATGAAAACTTAATGTGGATGAGATGAAATCCATACAGTTCTTATAGTTTGGTGTCCTCAATGTTTTGTCCATATGGTGTATCATTAATTAAACCACCAAAGAAATAGAATCAGTTTAACCGGATACATTTATAAAAATCATTGATTATGGTGGACCTTTGCAGAAATTTGCAATACATTTAGTTTTCCAAAAGAAAGAGTTTTGTGTGTGGGGGTTGTTTATCGTATGTTTCTTTTGGCACACTTACTTGGGTGGTGGTAGAATAAAGCCAAGGGTGCGGTAAAGAATGGATCCGATCACAAAGTAGGAAGCCTCGTCGGATTCTGCAAAACAAGACATGAAAAACAAACAGTCTACTGAAAGGATTACTAGGACAAAGCCCATAAATAGTGGCTAAAGTGCTAAATAAGATTCCCACCAACGCACATATGCCGAATGCCCATTATGCTCTCAACAATCGTCAACAGCGGCAGCTGTGTCCGTTTAAAACCCATGACATTCAGGGTTTCTTTATCCGTTCCTGACTGACAGATGGAGACCGACACACAAACCAAAGCAAAACAGGATTTACTAAGTTGTCAGACATAAGGACTTTGAGCCTGTCTGGACAATTCTAGTGACATTTCGAAGACAGACAGAAGGGGTTTATATTTGTGACCCACCAGTCCAGATCTCCAACCTTCTGCCCAATTTTTCATCTGTCCCCCCGCACTTTTTTTCCCCCTAAACACACTTATTTATCTTCTATTTTCTTGCACGAGAATACTTTGGTTTATCTTGTGATGCCTTTGTTTTCTTGCCTCTGTTTCTTCTCTGTCCAATCCCTTCTTCTCCTGCTGAGTTCTGGTGTGGTTGCCAAGCCTCTAGGGATTATGTTCGAATGCGGAAAATGTCAAGGTTTGGACAGAATAGGGCTGTGGTGGATGAAGCGTGCTGACAGAGGGATAAAATGAGTGTAGCAGGCATCTAACTACGAGAGCGGCCAAATTTAAAAATAAAGCGAGCCACTCATTTGGATCGAATCAGATCTAATGTCTCATCATCAAGCTTTAAGCATAGCACGTTTGATTCTTTCACTTCTCGTGGTTTTTCAAAGTTCAAAAAACAACCACTCTGGCATTCGGCAGAGGGCAGAGCTGTCTATATTGTGGTTTTGCATGTTCTCCGTGTGATCTTACGGCATTCCATCAAATCATGATGGATGCTTGTTTGGCCTAAATGATTGGCATTGTATTTCCACCTCCTGGCCAATGGATCTGAAACCACCTCTGGATCCATAGAAGATCTACCAGGCCCTAAAAATACAAGTATATTTAGAGCGATCAGCCAAAATATTGAAACCACTGTCAGGTGACATGAATAGCATTAATTATCTTGTTACAGTGGCACCAATCACAAGAGTGGGATTTATTATATACTCAATACTTACAGGACTTAAAGTCTTGGTGCCAGACACCACAGCACACCTTCAGAAATCTTGAAGTCTAGGCCTTATACAACTCAGTTGTTTAAGTGACACAAGGGGAACTACACAATATCAGCCAGGTGGTTTTAATGTTATGGCTAATCGGTGTATATACTCTTTTCGAAAATTAATACCTCATTAAACATATTTGCATTTGCCTTTAATGCTTCCTTTATCTCTTTGGTATGCTCAGGATCAGCTGGCATACTGCAATCTGGATCCAGTAACTGTATCCCAAGCTAATTTGGTACCTTGCAAGTTTCTACCCACTGGCTATTGTACATTTCATCCATTACCTGACAGCTACCAACCACAAAAGGTGGGACAAATGCTTCTGGAACACCAGGAGCCAACCTCCAAGATTTTCTCTAACGCCCTATTTGCCCTCTTCTGCATACATGAACTCATATTTATCCATGATTGGGTAGTTCTGCTGTGAATAACAAAATGACAAATGGCTGTGGCATCGTAGGGATTAGAACTCACAGTCTACAGGTGAATGATCTTTGCTGTGCCAATCTAGAGCGTTATATGGCCAGAGAATATGATTAAGGCAGGATTAATTGCAAATTCAGATCGTACAAATCTAATGTGAACTGGCAACCCATTATTTGGATCCATGATGCTAATCAAAACGTATAACTGCGCTTCGTTCTCTTGGACGCAATGTTCAGCGCACCACATCCCTCCACGTGGAACACTCATCATGTTATACCTGTTTCGAATCAGATAGATTGCTTTGGGAAACATGACTTCTACTATTTTGTCTTGATATAACACTGTTATATGCTGTTTTTTTTTTTATTTTTATCAAATCTCCACACCACAGCGCTTGACTGCATGTGTTTCCGCATAACTCATGATTATTCAACTGGAAACAGTGTTCAAACAGCGGACTTCTCCCCCGGAGCCAGGCAAGGCGTAGCTCAATTCCAGCACATCATCAGGATAACAATCGGCCATCACCATTCAAAACTGCGACTGGGTCTGACAAGTCTTGAATGGAATTCCATCTCTTAATTTTCACAGATTCCATCCAAACAAAGCCAGCATCCGATAAAGCATACGTTCTTTTGTAGAACAATATTGCATAGTGCAGGACAATGCGGGATATCTTATCGCCCGGAGCAGGGGGTGGGGATGCGTGGTGTTGGATCGAATGGTTCAGCCCATAGGAGGAGTAGGAGGAGCTGAAGCGGCATTTCTTTTACTTATCAAGGGCTTGTTTTTTCCATGCCATTCCACGTAGCCCTCAATCTCGATCTTTAACGCCCCCACTCTACCTGGGGTCTTTTCTTCCACTTTGGCATGTCTGGATCTTCTCTTCTTTAATTTCCCAGCTTCTAGAGAAAAATGAGCCTCCTCGACTGACCTCGACCCCCAACTTCCCGCCGTCCTCCACTGTCTCATCCACCCTTTCCCCTCGTCCTCCATATTGCGATCAATTTCTCACTTTGGACCTTGAGGTCTTCGCGGCTTGAACAGGACCAGAGAGAAGAAGTTAAAAAAAAGAATTGTTGAATGAAGGCAAAAGACATTTGTCTGTGAGAAAAAGGTGGGAGGAGGAGAATTGGGGAGAACAAAGGAAGGTGATGGCCAAACGGATACTCAGTGTGTACGGAAAGTGAAAGAAAAACGATCGTTCAGGATGTTGGTTCCAAATATTTGTTTCTGTGGCAGAAATCTATAGATGCAAGGTTTCCAACTCACCATCAGAGGACAGACTGAAGACCTCTTTAGGGATGAAAAGCTTGTCTTCTGCTGAGCGGGCCCAGTCCTTCATCCCCCTCCTTCCCTTCATGGGGAAGTTAATGTCGCTGGAGACAGCTGACACCGGCTCTCGTTGGATATTGATTACTAACGAGAAAGAAAAATTCCACAGGCTTTCAGAGTCCACTTCTCTACAACTTGCATATTAATCTTTTGAATTAACGCGGGAGCTTTGGTAGCGTCCAAGATTGATTTAACTTTTTATTGCCTTTCATAGCCATTTTTGGTTTCCTTCATTGCAGTGGAACCATTGTCTCTCTTTTTTTTTCTTTTTGTCCTGGACTCTTTTCAACTATACACTCTGTTAGAACAAATACAACTCCAAAGATATTTACCTTTGACGCTAATATGGAATTGGTAGCTTACATTTATTCCATTAATTATGAAATTGAGCAATTAGGCGTTGCTCAAGAGCCCAGCAGTGGCAGCTTGGTGGTGGATGATGGTGGGATTTGACCCCATGACGTTCCGATCATAAGTCCAACATCTTATCCACGGAGCTGCCACTTCCCTTGCAACTTTGGATTTCTGACCGCCTGATTGGACGCTCTTTTGGTCAAATCCCAGCACTACCAAATGCCACTATTAGGACGTTAGCCCGCAGTAGGAGAGATTAGATAATTGTAGGTGGATAAGGACATCTGCAAGAGTGCAGGTTTAGCCATGGTACCGCACCACTGGAGCAGAGAGGGTTAAGTGCCTTGCTCAAGGGTCCAACAGTGGCAGCTTGATGGTGCTTGGATTTGAACCCCAAACTTTATGAGCAGCTACTGAAAGCCTTAACCTTAATCTGTGTATTTTGCCAACTGACTTGTCTACTTGAGTACTAACTCATCACATAGCTGCACTCTTGATTTTCGGATCTGTGAGTCCAAACATCAGTATGATTTATTCACTACCTGTCCATTGGATATCACGGGAAACTCTGAAGCGCTAAAAGAAGCCCTGACCATTCATAATAAATATTAGCTTGAATTACAAATTGCTGTCATTGCATCAGTAACCTATACACAACCAAATAGCATATAAACACAGCTGAGCATTGCATGTGTTATATATGTTTTAAGGGACTCGATTTTTCTTTCCTTCCCTTCACACCATATACGCAACTTTCAAAGATTCGTTTTGCAACATGATGTACTGTAGACTGCAACGTCTCTGAACTCTGTGGCTGATAAGAGCACTCACTGAGGTTAGTGGTAACAGCGAGAAAGCTTTGGAAAGGCTTTTGCGCTTCGCCGATGAGATGAATGAAGTCTTCCACAACTCGCATTAGCAGCACGGCACCTGGAGAGACCTGGGAAGAGAAAATGCATTTGTATATGGTGTGTATATACTGGATATTTTTTATACATCTCACTATATATACAACATGACCTGAATTTTCCAACTAATGGTGCTAAAATCAGTCGTTCCTTTTTATTGATGAGTGGATAAAAACATAACTGGTACTTTGGATGCTTATGTACATTTGAAGGCAAATACTTTTGTACTTATACTCAAGTGAACATTTGAAGGGACACTTTTACTGACTTTTCCATGGTCACTACATGGTTTGTGTACTTCGTCCACCAGTTTTTTCCAACCATATACGGTTCCAAAGTTGGAGGTTCCCATTTGTATTCGATGTCTTTGGATGTGGTAGATGTAAATTGAAGACACGGTTTGCATGGGTTGGAGTATAAGATCTTGACTGATCTTGAATTGATCTCTGGAGTCAACCATCTTGAACAACTTTGGGATGAATTGGAACTCATTGGGAATTAGAATTTGGGTGAAATGTGCGGAGCACTGAGCAGAACATCTTAAAAGAGTGGAGGTTATTATAACAGCAAATTGGGACTAAGTAAGGAATCATAACCTTTGCCAAAAATAGGAATTTTTTTTTTCATAAGCTGTTTTTCAACACAGCTACAATTGTTACAATTCTGTCAACTGTTTTGCCGTGTTAATTGAAATTGCGCAGTGATGATTGTATGAATATAGATTTATGGAACTTCTGCCCTCTCATGGGAAAAATAAAGGAATCTGTCTTGTCGTCGGACAGGCATGTGAACGCAGGCGAGAGCTTTTGCCAGAACAGCAAATTGTTGCGTTTATTAACTTTGTTCTTGTCGGATTTTTTTTATTCCTATAAACCAATTAAACCCTTTTTAATATGCAACAGATGGTAAGAGACGAGCTAGATTGGCTGCACTGTGTGTCCGTAATGAATAATTGAAGCACTAACACGCTCGCTTATATTTTTGAAATGGGCTTGTTTTCTGCTCTTCTGCTGGGAATAGATCTCATTTGTTTCCGTTTCATTGGAGCTCTTTGACATGTAATATTGGCACTCAAGCCAACAACCTTTTCTCCCGAATATAATTAGTTGACAAATACTGTATATGCGTTCGGGTTTTATCTTCCACTGGGTGACATGGGATTGTGTTTCTCTGCCTCAAAGCGTGAGGAGACTTTGGATTCAAACACAAATTTACTATACATTAATTTTCAGCAGGCTGCCGCCACTAATTGTTTCATGTTGTTGTAAAGAAAAAGACGACACGCTGATATCGACGTGGTTAAGGATCTCGGAAGGACGAGGGTTCAAGATTCAATATCGCCAAACTGCCACTATTGGGCCCTTGATTTGTAGACACCTGACCAAATGATTCCGATGTGCAAAGGCACAAATATGTTCAGGGTCATTACGAGGTTAATACCGATGCCTCTGCTAGAGACGATGCATGTGCTGCTGTGGCTCCAGTGAAAGGAGACTTGCTGAATTGTGATCATTGGGTTTCTCGCTTTACGGCATTCATTTGAGATTCCTGTCTGTGATGCGACGCTCTGTTCTGAGTTTCTCTATAATATTGATGCTTTCTATAGCCGTGGCGTCATAATGATGGTACTATAAATAAATCTTCACACATCCTAACCTTCCTCGCTTCTAATCCCACCTGCCGTAACTCCGAGCCGAACCTACAGCTCATTACACATAACCCTAAACCCCATGTGCTGTGTATTCCACTTTTACGAGAACGTTTCGGACCTCAGCGAGGGCTTAAAAATACGTGGCTTTGGAGTCGAGCCGTTATGCTGTTATGGGTGCGCGATAATAAAGGAAGCATTAAGCCTTTAGGTTCAGTGAACCGTGACAGGCCGGAGATCTCACCCCAGGAATTAAAATAGCATTAGCACAGCTCAGGTTGCAGAGTTCACATTTTGTTCAGTGAACAGAGATAATTCTCGGTTTCAGTTTTCTCTCTCTGACTCTCGCATCAGCTACACTACAAATTGCTTCTCCGGTTCTCCTGGAGAAGAACTTTCTCTGTGTCCGACTGCAGTAAAATGAGAGATATTTTGGGTTTATAAAGACACTGAAGAAAAACCGTCTTATTTATCAAACAGGACACAACTGGATTGCAACAGAAAAAATCTCCCAGCATTCGGAGCTGAAAAAATGGTTGCATCCGATTCGTTTTTATTTATAAAATGACAAACATCTTCCCAGAACATCTGTTTTGTAGGACGATTTTCAAATTTTTTTTTGTCCATATAGAGAATGTCCTGCAGTGTGAACAGTACATGTGGAGGGTTTCTGGGTCAATAAGAGATCACTGAGAAGGAGAATGTCTTTCTTTCTTTCTTTCTTTCTTTCTTTCTTTCTTTCTTATTTTCTTTCTTTATTTTTCTTACATTTTCTTTCTTTTCTTTCTTTCTTTCTTTCTTTCTTTCTTTCTTTCTTTCTTTCTTTCTTTCTTTCTTTCTTTCTTTCTTTCATTCACATTTTCTTTCTTAATTTTTCTTACATTTTCTTTCTTTCTTTCTTTCTTTCTTTCTTTCTTTCTTTCTTTCTTTCTTTCTTTCTTTCTTTCTTTCTTTCTTTCTTTCTTTTTTTAAAACCTTAATGATTTAACTTCATAATCACGTCATTTGTACTGTAGAACATTAGGACAATGAAGAAATCAGAAGATGTGTGTGCTGTAATGGAGATCGTCTCTGACAGACATGCAGTCATGGCTCATAATCGTTCTTTATAAGAGCAGCACTAAGTGACTATTAAGAGACTGAAAGTGTATGTTTTCCATTTCAGACACGTGCCATAAATTCCGAGAGCTCTGTGGATCATTTGCTTCCTATGGACTCATGAAATGTGCTTTTCCAGCAAGGCATCAGAGATTGTGGCAGGACGTCACAATTATGGACATACAATGCGTTGTTTCCGAAGTCACGCCACCCAAGAGGCTTCCTGGAGGAGACAAAGCCGGGGGACATCTTTCTTTCTTTCTTTCTTTCTTTCTTTCTTTCTTTCTTTCTTTCTTTCTTTCTTTC
>JAAIIK010000077.1:2205686-2219540 GCA_014706435.1 Silurus glanis
ATATATATATATATATATATATATATATATATAAAAACAAAAGCATTTTTATTTGATTGAAATAAATGCAAATATTTTTTTTTATTATCAATTAAAGAATTGTGTTGCAAATATAAAAATTCTGCAGAAAACCAATGAAATTAAATGAAATGGACAAAAATGTGATTTAATTAAAAATGAAAAAAAAAACAACAAAAAAAAAAACAATGTTAAATTAACTGTAATGAAAAATAATATAAGAATAAATATTAATCAATTGATGGATTAATAAATAAACAAAATAATATAAAAAAAATGTAATATTAAATTTAATTAAAATTCACATTTTCTGAACTTTTTGATTTGAATAAAAAAAAAAATTGAATCAAATTAAATTACATAAAATAAAATCGTTAATACATAACAAAATTCTGATCGAGTAGAAATTAGGCATAGATCTGTTCGATTTCTAAAATCTAAAAAATTTAAAGAAATAAAGAAATAAAACATTTAATACAAAGAAAAAAAAATGAAAGCAAATAAATAACCTTTCATTGAATTTGTAATAAAAAAAATTACAATTTAATTAAAAGATTCAATGAAATTCAAGATGAAATTCAATTAATAAACGTAAGTTTAATTAACAAAAGAAACAAAATGAAATCAAATTAAATAAAAAAAAAAATGAAACCACAAACAAAAAATGAAAACAGATTCAATTTTAAATTACACACACACACACACACACACACACACACACACACACACACACACTGAGCTCCTAATCCTTAACAAACTCCAAAATTAATTGCACTCAAATCAACTTATTTTGGCAGTAGTTAAGGGGTGATTGCCTGTGGTGAGGTTTTCGAAATGAATAATTGCAACACTAATGGAGTTTTATAGTGAGGCTTTAACTAATAACAAAAGAATCTTTCAGAACATCCAGGCTTTGATTTAGTGTGACTTTTATTATTTATATTGTATGTTTGACCAATAAAAAATACTGTAAACAGTGCTGATGCAGGGAATAACAGGAAGTCAGAATCCTAGTCTGATGCTATGAATAACATCTAAAGTCAATTCATGTGAAATAGCAAATCAGTGGAATGTTAATTAGTCAGCTTCATAAATACTGTTTCTCGAGACTTGATGTTAATCGGAAATTTTAAAAAGGTAGACTTCTAGCTAACGTCAACCTGTCTCGGCGTGGCCAAGACTCATTTACGTTTACCAAAAGCAAAGCCATTTGACCCTCCAACCCAAATGATAAATTCATTCCTGAAAAAGATTTCTGCCCATGACCAAATCTTCCTATCTTAACTGAAAGCTAGAACAATGTCTTTAACAATCACTGAAAGCTTGACCGAACCCTTCCCAACCTTGACCAATCCATCCAACATTTACTGAAAACTTTACTAAACACTCAAACAATCACTGAAAACTTGACCAATTGCTCCCCAACTTTGACCAATCCTTCCAACAATCACTGAAAGCTTGTCCAATCCCTTCAACAATCAGTGAAAGCTTGTCCAATCCCTTCAACAATCAGTGAAAGCTTGACTGATCCCTTCAACTATTAGTGAAAGCTTGTCCAATCCCGTCAAGTATCAGCGAAAGCTTGACCGATCCCTGCCCAACCTTAATCAATCTCTCCAGCAATAATTCAAAGTTTGACCAATCCTTTAAACTCTCAGTGAAATTTTGACACAAGACAGTGTGACCAAACCCCCTAACCCGTACAAAAAGTTTGACCAAATCCTTGATTAATACCTCTCATCCTCACTAAAAGCTTGACCAGCGTATCCCACACTCATAGAAAGTATAAGCAATCCATTTCCTCACCACTGAAGGTTTGACCAATCCCTCTGACCCTCCCTGAAAGCTTGACCTGTCACGTCCATCCTCTGAAAGATTCACAAATACCACCCATCACCACTGAAAGTTTGACCCAACCCTCCTATCTTGACCAATCCCTCCCAACCCTCTAAAAAAATAATCATTCCCTCATCATTTCTGCAAGTGTGATCAATACCTCTCATCCACACCAAGTTCTTACTAGTCCCCACCATCATCTCTGCAAGTCTGATTAATCCCTCCTGTCCTCCTGTCCACTCCACTGCAAGCTTGACCAGTCCCTCCCATTCAAGCAGAACGCTTGACAAATCCTTCCCACCCCCACTGAAAGCTTGACCAGTTCCTCCTATTCTTCCAGAAAACTTGAAAAAATTATTTTCCTTGCTACTGAAAGTTTGAGCAGTCTTTCTTTTCCCTATTAAGAAGCTTGACCAGTTGCTCCCCTCCTAGATAAAAGTTTGACCAATTCCTTCTACACCTTCTGAGCCCTGCTGACTGCCAGCAAAGATGAATCCATTGCAGCACATATTTTGCTGAAAACCCTGTGGACAACAGTTGATCTCATTGCGACAGTATGTTTGACCAATCCCATTCACTCTTGTTCATCCATCTCACCAATTTCTCCAGAAAGTTTGACCCATAGGTCTAGGGTCTTGACCAATCAAGCCACATATTATTGTGACCACCAGGACCCTAACCAAGATAATGCATTTACTGGAGAATTGTTACCCCTCACACAAGCCCCTCATGCTGAAAACTTAACTCCACCCACTTGCAAAACTTTTTTATTGAGTTTAAAGGAAATCCAATCCCAATAAGAACAATGTAGTTCACTAGGGATGAAGGTAAAAGTATTAGGAAGGTCTGGGAGAAAGTTGTTCTCCTGATGTCCGAGGCAAAAACTCACCAGTGGCATTCGATGGACATTTGTTGTAGACCGTCTCTCCAGCTGAAGCTCTCTTCCATGTCATTAAGTCTTGGTACTCATCCTTGCATATCTCATGAGGTGCTATAAACACACACAAATACACATTAAATCAGATTATATGATAGTATGAATAAAACATACCATGCTTGTGATAGGCTTGGAGTCTTTTATGGTTTTTTTGAGACACGTGTATGATCCTTATGACCAAAATGTATACAAACATACACAAGAATTGGACAGAGAATGAATGGAAAGAACATTTGTCAAAATTTTACATTTTTCAGATAAATCACCCAAATGAGGACGGGTTTTCGTTATGAGTCTGGTTCCTCTCAAGGTTTCTCCCTCATAACATCTAAGGGAGTTTTATCCTGCCACAATCACATCATTCACCTTAACTGTTAAGCTGCTTTGAGACAATGTCTGTTGTGAAAAGCGCTAAAGAAATAAACTTGACTTGACTCAACGAAAAAACCTTGTGTATGATGGAGACGAGGAGAGAAGATGTTAGCAGACTGCCTAAACCCTACAGTCAAACATGGAGGTGGAAGCTGGGGGCTGTTTTGGAGCAGGGAAGGTTGGAGACTTATTCCGGAAAGTGAAAGGAATGAACATGTCTTCCATTCCATACTGGCTCATTGGAAACGACTTCACCGTACAACAGCAAACATTCGGCTGGAGTGAAATCTATCATGAAACGACCTGCCCAGTCACCGCACCTAAATCCTATTGAACTGCTCTGGGATGAACTGAATCACAAGAAAGAAAACTTCAACTAGTGAAAAACACCTGTGAGTTTTCCAAGAGTCACAGCAAAGTTTTTTAATGTTTGTAGAAACAAAATTGTGTAAAACTGATCTTCATGCTAAGGGAGGATTTTTCAATGAAAATGAATTGCGGACATTTATATATATATATTTGTGTCTCTCAGAAACCATAATCGATTAGCGTTTTAACACGTTCGAGAGGAGCTGTATAATGTACTTAGCCATAAATGAGTAAAATATTATAAAATATTGCTAAATCCATTTACTTTTCAAATTTTTTGGAATGAAAATGTTTTTTTTTCTTTTTCTTTATTGTAATGATTTCCGATATTCCTCTAATAAAGCACCTCATATTATATCATTCATCCATTACCTACAAAATATAAATAATAATAATAATAATAATAATAATAATAATAATAATAATGATGATGATGATGATGATCATCTTCTTCTTCTTCTTTCGGCTGCTCCCATTAGGGGTCGCCACAGCAGATCATCCGACTCTATAACACCCTGTCCTCTACATCTGCCTCTTTCACACCAACTACCTGCATGTCTTCCCTCACCACATCCATGAACCTCCTCCTTGGCCTTCCTCTTTTCCTCCTACCTGGTGGCTCCATCTTCAGCATTCTTCTACCAATATAATTCATGTCCCTCCTCTTCCCATGTCCAAACCATCTCAATCTCGCCTCCCTCACCTTGTCACCAAAACATCCTACATGCGCTGTCCCTTTAATAAACTCATTTCTAATCCTGTCCATCCTCGTCACTCCCAACGAAAACCTTAACATCTTCAGCTCTGCTACCTCCAGCTCCACCTTCTGCCTTTTACTCAATACCACTGTCTCTAATCCATACAACATCGCAGGTCTCACCACAGTCCTATAAACTTTCCCTTTCATTCTTGCAGATACTCTACTATCACAAATCACTCCTGTCACTCTTCTCCACCCACTCCACCCTGCCTGCACTCTTTTCTTTACTTCCCTAACACACTCTCCATTACTTTGCACTGTTGACCCCAGGTACCTGAACTCCTCCACCTTCTCCACCTCTTCTCCCTGCAACCGCACCACTCCACTGCCCTCCCTCTCATTCACGCACATGCACTCTGTCTTACTCCTACTGACTTTCATTCCCCTTCTCTCCAGCGCATACCTCCACCTCTCCAGGCTCTTCTCAACCTGCTCACTACTCTCACCACAAATCACAATATCATCCGCAAACATCATAGTCCAGGGAGACTCCTGTCTGACCTCGTCCGTCAACCTGTCCATCACCACTGCAAACAGGAAAGGGCTCAGGGCCGATCCTTGATGCAGTCCAACCCGCACCCTGAACCAGTCTGTCGTTCCTACTGCACACTTCACTGCTGTCACACTGTCCTCATACATGTCCTGCACCACCCTCACATACTTCTCTGACACACCTGACTTCCTCATACAATATCACAGCTCCTCTCTCGGCACCCTGTCGTACGCTTTCTCTTAATCCACAAATACACAATGCAGCTCCTTCTGTCCTTCTCTATACTTCTCCATCAACATCCTCAAAGCAAATAAGGCATCTGTGGTGCTCTTCCTCGGCATGAAACCATACTGTTGCTCACAGATGGTCACCTCTTCTCTCAGCCTGGCGTCCACTACTCTTTCCCATAACTTCATGGTGTGACTGATCAACTTAATTCCCCTGTAGTTACTGCAGGTCTGCACATCTCCCTTATGCTTAAAGATCGGTACCAGCACACTCTTTCTCCATTCCTCAGGCATCCTCCCACCTTCCAGAATCTTGTTAAACAATCTGGTTAAAAACACCACTGCCATCTCTCCTAAACATCTCCATGCTTCTACAGGTATGTCATCTGGTCCAACCGACTTTCCACTCTTCATCCTCTTAATCGGTGCTCTCACTTCCTCCTTACTAATCCTATCTACATCCTGCTTCACCAACTCCACATCATCCAACCTTCTCTCTCTCTCTGATTTTCCTCATTCATCAGCTGCTCAAAATACTCCCTCCATCTTCTAAACACAGTCTCCTCACTAGTCAACACATTTCCATCTCCATCCTTTTTTGCTCTAACTTGCAACACATCCTTCCCAGCTCGGTCCATCTGCCTGGACAATCGGTATAAATCCTTTTCTCCTCCCTTAGTGTCCAACCTCTCATACAGCTCCTCATATGCCTTTTCCTTGGCTTTCGCCACATCCCTCTTTACCTGCTGCCGCATCTCCTTGTACTCCTGCCTACTTTTCTCATCACTCCGTCGATCCCACTTCTGTTTTGCCAACCTCTTTCCCCTTATGCTCTCCTGCACTTCCTCGTTCCACCACCACGTCTCCTTGTCTTCCTTTCTATTTCCAGATGTCACACCAAGTACTTTTCTAGCTGCCTCCCTCATTACTCCTGCAGTAGTTTTCCAATCACCCAACACCTATTCACCACCACCGAGCCCCTGTCTGACCTCTTCCCTGAACCTCACACTACACTCTTCCTCCTTCAGTTTCCACCATCTTATTCTTCTTTCAGTCCTCACTCTCCTTCTCTTCTTCTTCGCCTCTAAAACCATCCTACAGACCACCATCTGATGCTGTCTAGCTACACTGTCCCCCGCCAACACCTTACAGTCTCCAATCTCCTTCAGGTTGCATCTCCTGCATAGAACATAGTCCACCTGTGTGCACCTTCCTCCACTCTTATACGTCACCCTATGATCCTCCTTCTTCTTAAAATAAGTGTTCACTACTGCCATTTCCATCCTTTTAGCAAAATCTACCACCATCTGCCCTTCCACATTCCTCTCCTTAAGGCCATACCTACCATCACCTCCTCATCACCTCTGTTCCCTTCACCTACATGTCCATTAAAGTCTGCCCCAATCACCAATCGTTCTTTCCTAGGTACACCATCTACCACTTCATCTAATTCACTCCAGAATCTTTCCTTCTCCTCCATCTCACAGCCGACTTGTGGAGCATAGGCACTGATGACATTTATCATCACCCTTCAACTTCCAGCTTCACGTTCATCACCCTATCAGAAACTCTCTTCACCTCCACTACACTCTTACTGTACTCTTCCTTCAAAATCCCCCCTACACCATTTCTCTTTCCATCCACACCATGATAGATCAGTTTGAACCCACCTCCAATGTTCCTGCTCTTAATCCCTTTCCACTTGGTCTCCTGAACACACAACATATCTACCTTTCTCCTCTCCATCATATCAGCTATCTCTCTCCCTTTACCCGTCATAGTACCAACATTTAAAGTACCAACCCGAACCTCCACTCTCCTACACTGCTCCTTTTTCTGCTGTCTGTGTAGACATCTTCCTCCTCTCCTTCTCCTCCTTCGGCCAACAGTAGCCCAATTTCCACCGGTACCCTGTCGGCTAACGATACCTGTGGCGGTCGTTCAGGGGAGGTTGTAGCTCAGTGGCTAAAGTGTTGGACTCTGGTTCAGAAGGTTGCAAGTTTGAATCCCAGCACCACCAAGCTGCCACTGCTCAGATGTAAGTCATTTTGCTAAATGCATTAAAGCATTTTATATGAAGCACTATTTTCAAAAGACAGGAAACTGGAGTCCCCAACATGTCCCCTACATACATTCAATATTTGGACACTCATTGCAGGACAACACCAACCCCACTCTGGCCTGCCCCATGTTTTACTAGATTGTCTACAATCTCTGAATACGTTGCTCTAGTTTGTATCATTTTATTTATCATTGGTGCAAATGGCTTCGGATGGACATTTCTTCCAAAAAGCCCACCAATGAGATTCCTTTTTACTTCCATTGATCCAATTTGGATCAATGGAAGTAAAAAGGAATCTCATTGGTGGGCTTTTTGGAAGAAATGTCCATCCGGTACAAAGACAATATCTTTTCTACTTCCTTATCTGGATGTAGAAAAGATATTGTCTTTGTACCGCTCCGTGAAAGAACCGTAATATAATAATATACCCTGTGTATTTAAGCTAGACTTCATGTGCTATTCGTTTCATGGACTTTTTTTTTTTCTTAACCAAAATTCTGAAGGACACTGCGTTATTGTAGACGATCCATTAAAGGCAATTGAATTACCTTCCAGCCGTCACATCTGACCGATTTCTTTCATCCACCGTTAGAATAAAGAGGAAAAAAATGAAAAACGTGGTGAAAAAAAAAAAAAGGAGGCCGAGTTTTTTAGGAACGTTCAAACTTTTCTTTTACTCGTATTTCTCGCAAAGTTCTCGGACAAATCTTTGTCTTTAAGGCAGCGGCGCAGCTATAAAAAAAAAAAGTCTTGATACGGCTACAGCAGCGACGCCTGACATTTATTTAATCTATAGCCTCCCAAAGCTACAGTCAAAGAGCCGCTTATTAAAATCTGCTGTTTGCTGTGCTGCGCTGACAAATCGCACGGGACGACGTGCCTCCGCTGAAGGAGGGAGAGGGAACGGAGGGGAAAAACAGGCAGAGGAGGAAACAGAAGGCAGTCTGTCATATGGAAAAAAAGAGAGACAGAGAGACCTAAAGGTGCACAAAAAGATGAGCAGGAAGGAAAAGAAAAACAGACAGAATGGAGGACATGCGACGGCGAAAATAAAGGCGGGAGAGTGGGAAAAGAAAAGTGAGAAAAAGATGGATGCGAAACACACCTAGAGAGAAAGGAGGAAGAGAAGGAATGATGAAATGCAGACTGATTTCCAATGCGATTATCGGCCACTTTTTAAAGAATAAAACTACGACACGTCTACTAATAATTCTAGATAAATAAATCGTTTTTTTACTGATGCATCGCGATACGGATGTCAACTCGCACACTTTTTTTAAGTCGATTCATCATATTCACTTTTATGTCGATGCGAATCGGTGAATCTTATCATCCCTAATCCACTCGCACATGCACACGCACCTGGGCACTTCTTGTCGTTGCAGGCGCGCACTTCCTCCCCTGAACCGTCGCAGGGGTAATTCTGGATTCCTGTGCCTTCGCACATCCGAAAGCGACGCTGCCAGCCCGAATCGCACGTCTTCGAGCACAGGCTCCACTGGTTCCACGAGCCCCAGTTTCCACCTCCTGGAAGAAGATGAAACAGATTGTATATTGTGACGCTTTAATTGGTTGTCGTTCTGCACAAAATGACGAGACGAGGTGTTGCAGAGGAGGTCCATCATTTGTCTTTTTTCCAGTTGCCGAAAATACATTTCAATGATAACGTTTTGAGCCACAATAATGCTTGTTTAGTCCAAATGGATGGAAAATTGATGACTAAATGTGGAACATCCTGTTATAATAAATGCCACTCTTCTGGGAAGATGTTCTACTAGAGTTTGGAGTGTACTTGCGGAGATTTGCGGTCAGCCTCGAGTTCTTAAGTTCAGATCTGATGTAGGTGAGGTTGAAGTAAAGCAAATTTGTTCAATAGGGTTTTTAGCTCTAGAGCAGATGTTGCACTCCAACCCATGTAAAGCTTAAACTTCATGGAGCTCACTTTGTGCACAGGTTTGGATCTCCAGGTTCAAGTAAATAGAAAATCTAGGCAATCTATACAGTTGTGTGCCTCCAAACATTGTGGAAACCATTTGGTAAAGAACCACACATGGCTGGAACAGTCAATTGTCCCAATACTTAGAGTATGTTGTTTGGATATCACACTCGAATCCCATTCCCAGCTCATTAGCACATTAGCCTTAGCACACCATGTCACCTTTCATGCTTGTTACAACATGCACTCTATCGCGTGTCTTGTTTCTCTCGCGTCTAGCCGTGTTTTTTTTTTTTTTTTTCTAGTTTATCCGCTTGCACCTCTTTAAAATGTATCCGCCCTCGCATCCGCTTCCCTCCTCGTTGCGCGACATGTATTTTTAGCAGCGTTTCTTGTTGACTTCTGCCGAGTCACCAAAATACCTACTTTCAGTAAAATTGGATACAGGGACACGGCCGGGAATTGGACAACTCCACTGCTCTAATACTGTGTGTACTAAAATATGTCAAATCATACGCTGGATGTGTAAGTGCCTGATGGAAATCAGGAAAAGGTGCTTCGGCCTTGCTTTTAGGAATTATATTTTCTCATAACCGGCAGATGTGATTTTATTAAATCCATAGCAAACAAGGCAAAAGGATTAGCGACCTGAAAGTGGTAGCATCAATTTTTTTAAATTAGGAAACCCATCTTGTTCCAACATGACAATGCACCTGGTCCAGCTCCGTGAAGATACGCTTTACAAGGGTTGGACTGGAAGATCTTGAGTGGCCTCCTATAGAGTTTAGACTTTAACCCTATTGGGGAAGTGGTAGATCGATGGTTGAGACTTATCAGAAGGTTGTGTGTTCAATCCCCTGTGTTGCCAAGATGCTAATTTTGGGCCCTAAAGTAAGGCCTGTCACTTTGCTATAATGTAAATGCACCTTCACTTTACTTTTTGTTCTTTATTGATCACTTTTGTGATGAATTTTTAACATTCCCCAGGATTACATCAGGACCTGACTTTACTAACTGGCTAAATGAATCTCCACAAACACACTCAAAAATCATTCTTCTAACTTCTCAGAAGAATGAAGGTTATTATAACAACAAATGTGGACCAAAAGTGCAATATTGATGTTTAAAAAAAGGACATATCTTATGGTCAGATGTCCACATTTGGAATGAAAATCTCCCATTACAACCCATGTGACCCAAAGCTTTATGTAGCTCTTTTTAATGAATGACGTTATGAATGACGTATGGAAAAACAAGAGAGTTCTTGGGAAAACACAGAGACGTTCCAGTCTTTCGCTATTCATAAAAATAAATTCCGTAAAAACCTAAAACGTACCATCGCAAGGCCGGTTAGTGCACTCCCTGGTTTCCGAGTGCGGCCCTTTACACTCGGCCCAGCCGTGTACAGACACGCTGCAGCGTCGCTGCCTCTGCTGAGTTCCACTTCCGCATGATACTGAACAACCAGACCATGAAGCCCAATCCAACCACTGACCTTCCACTTGAGAGTGATGGAGAAAGACAAAAATAAAAAGGTGGAGGAAACTGTAAGCGCAAACTGATACAAATAGCACATAAAAAAAACACATTATATGGCATTAAACTAATATTCTATACCACATTGCTTTGTTTATGTTGGTTTTGATGAACTAATAACTACAGCTATATGAACATTCATGTTAACGCATTATCGTTTCTATGGTAACGACTTTTTCCCGGAGACTCAACTTAAAGATTCTTTCCGTACCGTAAATGCATTTAAAAATGGATAAACATCTGTATAAGACGTTTTCCATGTCCAGATGTTGAATTAGCATCTTTCGGAAGGAATCTCCAGTTTTGTAAAATGATTTTATAAACAAAATGTTATTATATTATTTATAACTGTCAATTTCAGACAAATTTTTGTGGCATTTTTGTGGCATAAAAGGAATAAAGCATTTCAGGATATAGCGTTCGTGATACACTCGCTCACGCGTACATTACCTTTTAATTACCTTTCTCCCTTTATTTCTTTTAATTATTTTATTTCTTTCCTAAATTGTCGATTCTCTGTTTGGGTCTTGATCTTTACCCTGCTGTGGGTTTGTCTTATTAAGTCTTACTGTGTGTTTTTTATTTATTTATTATTATTTTTTTTTTATAATATCGCTTTTTTTATTCTTCTTTTTAAATAATTATATTATTAAATTTTAAAATTCTTCTTAAAAAAAAAAAGATCATTGTTTTTATTTTGCATACTACTATGACTACTAATATGAATAATAATAAAACACAAAAATAAATAATAATCATAATCATCATCATTATTAAAATCAAAATCACGATCATAATTAAATACGTTCTTACTTGACCATTTTTATTATTATTTTTATTATTATCATTATTATTATTAATTATTATTATGCAAATTCTTATTCATTACAAATCAATTCATAAATAAACTAATTTGAATTATTACTACCACTATCATTAAAGCAGTTTGTAACTAATTAAACAAATCTAATTATTTTTTTTATTTAAATCATCATCATCACAAACAAACAGATAAATAAATAGCATGTGGTATAAAGTTTACTAACCAAGTTAGAATTAATAAAAAATTGTATAATATAATATAATTAATTTGTTTTAATGAATAAATCTTTTTATATAAATCCCAGTTCAAATCTTTAAAAGCTTTTGTTTTTTTCATCTATTATAGTCGAGATTTACTCAGTTCTATAAACCTGCGCCATAAACAATCACCTAAAGCATCTGCATAATTCACACAAATAACCTCCATACCTCCAAATCACTGAATCATCAGTGAAAACCTTTTAATTCTCAGGTCTTGATATACGGCTCCTCGCACATAAACCGTTATGATGAGGTAGTACGGATGTAATAGTAAGATAAATACGTGTACAGTTAGGATGGAGGACGCTTTAATCCATCCTTGTGTTCATCCCCTGCAGTCTGGTGCGTTGTTGGTGGTTATCAGAAGAAAAAATGTCCGATAAGAGTAAATTTAACAACATTAAAGTACTTAAAAAAATAAATCGGTAAGGCAGATTCATATCTGCAGGCAATTACACCGAATAGAGATTTCCGATAGCAATTAATACAAGCGTGAATGAGAGTCTTCACTTCCCACTGATATTATGAGTGTTCACTGGTTCTCATTGTCTGGTGAAGGGGTTGTTTGGGTGGTGCTGGGGGAGATGTGGTGCTGGGGTATGGTAGGGGGTCGAAGGATAATTTGTGTGTACAAAATGCTTTTTTGTTTGTCTGAATTATTAGTATAACGAGCTTCGTATCGTCACTTCACACCAATTTCCGTGTGGAATTAACAGCGAATTGCGCGATGCAACATAAAACACATTGCCGGGGAATAAAAACATTTTTCACCTTATTATTCATTTTTCACCTAATACTTTTTTTTTACGCTTTTAAACACGTTACGACATTCCTTATAGTCATATATAAGCTTTAAAGCATTTGCACTACTTTAACACATATAATAGTACTTAATGAGACCAAACACCCATCACGCGAATCTATCAGCTGCTACGTATATAGCTAGCTGATATTATGATATTATTATTAATATTATTACATAATATTATTATTATGATGCTTGCTCCCTTTTCAGAGATTAGCAATAAGACTGTTAGCAAGTCTTGGCTCTTTTAAACCATATGCCGCATTAATTAGTATGCTAGCTACTGTACATTTGGATTAGCAATAACACTGTTAGCAAATCTTAGCTAAATTTTGGAGTCTTGTCTTTTCAACCATATGCTTAACTGATCCTATAGATATGAAGTCATAGAGATGTATGAACTTGTTCATCTTTTATTAGGTTTTTAAAGAGTAAATGCACTTTTGAATTGCACCGTGTAAAGAATTCGAGTCACTTTGACACCTCTGCTGGAGTTACCTCAAGAATAAAACATGACACAGCATGCGGTGATATGAAAATAATCAATGATTGAGTGGGTGATGTGAGATTGAGTGGAGCAAAGGGATTTTTTTTTTTTAATTTTTTTTACCACACTAAAGTCGATTATTTTCAAATAACGTTCAGTATTGTGAAATGTTTCATTTCTTGTATATATATATATATATATATATATATATATATATATATATATATATATATAAACAGACAAAAGTTAGATTGCAATAAACAGCTTATATATATTTTTTTGTTGTTTTGTTTTTTTTTTTTTTTTCACCTATTATGGATACCATGGAATGTTCTGGTAGGTCCATAGAACAACCTCTGTTTATCTTATGCCTTATGCTACAGAAGCTAAAGTATTGGGACGCTTGACTTTTCCAGCTGTATGTGCTTTTCCCACAGAATGTTACCACAAACCTGGAGGCACACAATTGTATAAAACGTCTTTGGATGTTGTAGAAGGAAATATTTCCTTCACTTGAATTCGGAGACCCAAACCTGTTCCAGCATCATAATGCCCTTGTTCACAAAGTCAGCTTCATGTAAATCTGCTTTACATGAATTGGATTGGAAGATCTCCTGCCCTATTGAACTCCTTTGGGATAAAAGTGAACACTGGCTGCACTCCAGGACTTTTCCCTCATCTACATCAGTACCTGACTTTACTAACACCATGTGGTACACTGCGAAATCTAGTGGAACATCTTCCCAGAAGAGTGGAGGTTGTTATACTAATAAATAGGAATTAATTTGAAATGGGATGTTCAGAAAGCACTCACTGATCTTCTGGTCAGGCGTTCCAATACTTTTGCTATATCGTGTATGAGCTACGTGTATGTAAAGAAAGGAGAACACACACACACACACACACACACACACACACACACACACACACACA
>JAAIIK010000077.1:2221730-2239518 GCA_014706435.1 Silurus glanis
AGAGAGAGAGAGAGAGAGAGAGAGAGAGAGAGAGAGAGAGAGATTATTACTCTCACATTAACGTCTCAGGAATTTTCTTCATTTTTTTTCTCTTTGTATTTAGGAGGCTATTCCCAGGTTATTGGCTACTTGCTGTTTATGATCAATAACCTTTTTATTTACCTTGATTAAATTAACCTGTAATTAACCTTCCATATTTCTGTGATATTTGCTTCAGCAGTAAATCTCAGTAGAGATAAAGCACTGCGGAACTTAAACAGAGGAGGAAGAGAGGGAGAGAGAGGGAGGAAAAGAGATGAGGGACAGTGAGTGATTGTCATTTATTATATGTATCACAGCCACACATACATGTGCATATATCTCTTTAATTAGTTTTTTTATAGGATAATAGAATTACGAGTAAATATAAATTACTATATGACTTTAAATTACTTTACATAGGTATTCGTTTATTGGGTTTTTATATTTTTAATTTTCCCCTCATTATCTCATTTTCATGACACTATAAGCATAATCATGCAATTAATTAATTAATTAATTAACCAACCAATTCATAGATTAATTAGACGCTTTATGCTTTTAATTGTATACTTTATTAATTACTGTAGTTATTTGTATTACTGTAGTATCTCTCTCTCTCTCTCTCTCTCTCTCTCTCTCTCTCATATATATATATATATATATATACAGGTATATATACATATACAGTGTGTCTATATGTAATATTTGTCATAGCAATGACATCCTTTGAATCACTAATTCTTAAGACAAAGCCAGTAAAAGTTTGTGTGTAAGAGAGAGAGAGAGAGAGAGAGAGAGAGAGAGAGAGAGAGAGATGAGAGAAAATGCATCTATAAGTTCTTGAAGCTCACTGTACTTCTCCAAGCCCCACAAGACTATGTGGGTGTTTATCATCTCAAAGGCACCTGGCCTTTGAATGTCAATATCTTTGGACTATCGAGTGTTCAGAGATGTGCAGCAGAAGCCTTTGTGTTTTTTTTTTTTTTTTTTTTTTTTTTTTTTTTTTTTGGGGGGGGGGGTTCTTCCTGAACTATCATTTCTTTAACTTTCATTTGAACGGATGTCTTTTTCCTTCTGCTTCCATCAAACCTCAATTAGTGATTGATTCATTTTTATTTCCTCCTCCTGCTCACTCTTATTACAATCTCTCGTTCTCCTGCCTATCGGACCCTCCCTGGGATCTAATCGTCCCTCTCTTTCCACTAAAGCCGGCTTCTTATGCAGTCTATAAAATTATCTGCTTATCGTTCGACTGATTTCCGCCAGAGAAAGGTCACACCATGAAGTGTAAAATGACACTCTAAAACCTGGCAGCGTAAAACGATCAAGCTTGTTTAACCTTTACTTAAAAGGAGAGCAGAAGGATTTAACCCCTTTCTGATCATGTGTTCAGTGGTCTCCTTTATCCGGAGCTTTATTCCGCGTACTTTAGGGTTAAGGGTACGGCAGGAGCCATTTGGAGACGATGGGATTCAAACTCATGACCTTTCGAGCTGTAATCAAGCACCATAATGTCCAAGCTAGAACATGATCCTTATGAGACTTTCCAAAGAGTACCAGAACAAGTAGAAAACTAGAATCCACTATGTTTCAATTTCATTCACAGACCTGGCAAAAATGAAATCCTCTATACATTTGAAGTACATTTGAACATCCAATTCCATATTTCATTTAAGGTTCCACTAGATTTCGAAGTGAAGTGAAATGAGGACACCTGGGGTACAGTCAGCATTCCAATTTATCTCAAAGGTCTTCAATAGGGATATAGAGCTCTCCAGCAGAACACTCAAGATCTTCTACTCCAAACCATGTAAAGGATATCTTCATGAAGCTGGCTTTGTGCACAGGTGCATTGTCATGCTGGAGCAGGTTTGGGTCTTCGAGTTAAAAAAATGTATTGCTGTACAATTGTGTGCCTCCAACTTTGTTCTAACAGTTTGCAGACAACAGCAAACAACTTCATCAGGACCAACCTCTTCTTTCTCCAGGACCTGTACACATCCCAAATCCGGGAATAAGCTGAGAGTATCGTGAAGGACCCCATAAACCTCAAATACTGTTTTTTCACACTCTTTCCCTCTGTCAGGCAATAAAGAGTGATCAAAACAATGGCTGACAGACTCCAAAAGAGCTTTTCCTAGCATGCATTAGGATTTTAACCAGCCTCCCATAACCTCTAATCCATATTGTATTACAACGCTAACTTTTTTTGTGTGATATGGTATCAGAGTGTACGATATTTGTCTGGAGTTTTGCATTTTCCTTACAAATAGCATAGCAACTACAAGCCGCCTCGACATGTTTCGGGTCTAATACTGGCCACGTTAAAACCCGATCCTAGTCATTTGAATGATTTATAAAGCCGACCCGGTGCTTTGTAGGCGCTTCTGTAGCTGAATGGGAGCAGTATAAGGATCTGCAGCAGCGTTATGAATGAGCTGCAGCTGTCTGATGTGTGAAGAAGATTCCAGAAAAGCCCAGTCAAGAGGCCACTATTGTAATCAAGCTTGCTAGTGAGAAATTTGAAAAAAAAAACAATGTCAATCGAGCACAGTAAAATTCATCATTGGGTATCCCAGCGATGTTAGGAAGCTGGAGTTAACCATGATACAGCACCCCATGGAGCATAGAGGGTTAAGAGTCTTGCTCAAGAACCCCAGAGTGGCAGCTTGGCAATACTGGGGTTCGAACCCCCAACCTACCGTGCAGCAACCCAGCACATAAACTTTGGCCGCAAATCCAAGATTCCGGCATATGAACACATGGTATGAACCTAAATGGAATCATCTCCATTTTGTGCTTATCAGTGTGAGCAATGCTTTTACACAGTGAATCCAGAGGGCTGTCATCTTTGCCTGAAGCTTCTACTTTGGCTTACGTGTTGACTGTATAGCCATCATCAGAAATTTTGAAACATGGAGAGGTTAATCAGACGGTAAGGAGGGAGGGGGACAAGATCAAGATGGGTTTCACACCAATTCATAGCTGCTACTATCTAATATCTTGCCATTCTTATTTTATTGAGACATCTGACTTTTCCGATTATATGTAGATTTCTCCTCAAATTCTTGTAGGCACACAAATGTAGAGGTTGTCCACCATGACATTTTTCCTTCACTTAAACCAAAAGTCCCAAACCCTCCATGAATTAGAGTGGAAGGTCTTAAGTGGCCTGCTCTAGATCTCTGACCTCAACCCTACTGAGGAACTTTGGGATAAACTGGAGTTGGATTCCTGACTGCAAGGGATGTGTGGCCCTGTAAGGAAGAAATAACCATGATACTAACATAATTTGCCATGTCCAAAGTGATTCTCGTGGCCCTCCATGCTTCAGCGAGTAGTTGAAGTGCTTTCTGACACGACCTGACCCTGCCTGGCGTTAATTGCTGCGAGTGAATTGCATGTCACTGACGGTCTCGCAGCCTGACATTTGAATATGAGTAAGGTGAGATGGTCTGGAGCGGGGAAAAAAACAAAACGCTCCGGAGGATGGACGCAAGGGATTTGCTTGCGGACAGGCCGTAATCATCGTCAGTCAAAAACCGACGCTCGAGCTGATTGGCTGGCGCTGCTTGCTAATGCCACTTCGAATCAAAGACATTCTCGGAGATTGGACGTCACCTTGTACACCTTCGCCTGGCAGCCTAATGGAGGTTTTCCGGACTGTTCAAACCGGAGCCAAATTGAAATGTAACAGTCGAATGATTTATTGCTCATCGCAATGAGGTAATAACTAATCGGAGAGCCGCAAAAAGCCTGCTCATGAAAGGTGACAGCACCGCAATAAAGGAGAGTCAGCACACACAAACAGGTGCATGCACATCTGCTGGATGGGTTTAAATAAGCCTGGAGTCGCCCATTTTGGTCTATCCGAGCTGGATGAAAGCGAATAAAATGCTAATGCTAATAAGGGGGAAGGAGGGGAGAAGAAATTGAGAAAAAGTTGTTAAACTTAGCTCGTAAATTCTGTGTGTGTGTGTGTGTGTGTGTGTGTGTGTGTGTGTGTGTGTGTGTGTGTGTGTGTGTATAGATACATGAGTTGTGTGGCTAAATGTTACGCCATATATCCACGTATAAATGCAACCCTATAATAATCCTATTAGTTTAGTCATTTCTGCGTTAATATTTAACCTTGCAAGAATGCTCCAAGGTTTCTCCTGGTAAAGAATCCATCCACTGGATTGAGATTCCAGGGCAGACCCAGGGTATCCGGAGAGATCTCAAATTTGACTTGGGAATGTGTAAAGATATCTCAGGAAGGGGTAGGGTCTATTGCTAGGGAGGGACAAGTGTGGACTGACCTTAGCCCTGTGACCACCACCATAAAATAATGGAATTTTGTTAGAAAAATCTGAAGCTGAAAACCAAAAATGAAGAGAAAACCCTATTTCAGGAAATGATTTCAGGACAGGATTTTCCACTGATTTGTCAGCTGTCAGTCAACTGGATGTTTATATAGCGAGCACCAGATGCCTTTAGGGAAAGTTTCAGTGCCGAAAGCAACTCAGTCCACCATGACGAAGGAAGACAAGGCTTCTCGAAGAGTTTCTTTTCCAACTGATTTTGAAAAGCCCTCAGTTCTGCAGTGCTAACGGACACAAGAAAGCTTTCATCTCTGTTCCAATGCACTACTGTGGAAGTCTCTGAAGAAGCAGTTCGAAATCCTAGCATTTTACACCGTAGTAAGCAAAACAGAAATCTACCACATTGGTGTGTATTTCTGTGGGTTTTATTTCTTTTTACAGCTAAGTCTCCCATTAAAAAGGCAAAGACATGCTCTATGCTGTAGATCAGTCTCGGCAAAAGAAGACAATCACAAGAGCATCGATGTCTAGAAGAGATCTATAGAGCAAAGTCACGGGTTTATGGTGCCTTCACTCAAGAGGGCCCACAGCTAGTTGAACTTCTTTTGCAAAGTTTGCTTGGATTAGCAGTGTACTGCTTACATCATTATCTGTTATCCTGTGGATCTTGTTTACAGAAAAAACTTACACACGATTCATGGTAAAATTCCAATTTGACGATCTGCTAAAAAAAAAAAAAAAAAAAAAAAAAAAGCAAGAATTCCAGCAATAATATTCAACCGGTTAAATATAAAAAAAACACAATTATTTTGTCGATAAATGTTTTGACACAAATTGTGGTACCTACAACGCTGAAAAGCATTAGCTTCATTGTCCAAGACTTAGTACCATGCTAGTTTTTTGACTACAGGATTTCTACACTTGCAGAAGATTTTATTCCTTACACAGTGGGTTGACTTTGTGCTTCCCTGTGTGAATAAACAAAACAAAACAAAAAAATTTTGATAAGGTGTTTGTTGCTTATAAAATTTAATACGGACCATTTAACTACTAGCAAATACTAGCATTTTTCCTCTGTGTAAAATGTTAATTTGTGTTACTGGAATCTATAAAACTCCCACTCGGAATGCAAACTGTTCCTCCCACCACATCATTTATTCAGATATAGCATCTCTATTGTTCTGTGTATCAGAGAAGATCACAACATGCGATATTCTTTTCCTCTCAGCTACATTTTGAAGTCTGCCATTCTCTGTTCAAGTGTAAAATCTGTTCAAATGTGCATCATTTTAATATGTTTTAGATTGCAGACAGGCCGTAATCATCGTCAGTCAAAAACCGACGCATCCCAGCCAATTGGGATGGTTCAGGGGCACCTGTTGAGGATGCTCTCAGGTCAGAAAAGAAACCTTGAAACCTTCATTTTTCCTGGTGGGGGTCACATTGGCAACAGGCCACATCCTGTCAGGAATTGTCTATCCCCAGCCACAGACACCTGTGACATCTGTGACTTTTCAGCAGTCCCTGGGTCAGGGCTACAATGTCCATCATACTTCGCTACCAGGAACTAACCAGAAAACATGCTTTTCTACTCTAGAAATCACACCATTATCAGTAGTCTTTACATTGAAAAGTACCAGTCAATTGAGGTGGTTTTGGGGCTCTCAGATCATTTTCTGCTAGAGACACTAAGAAACCTTCATGCTCACATTGGCAACAGGCCACACTCATTCGGGCCGCCACAACAAGACTGTGCAACAGTTTTTTCCCGCAAGCCATCAGGCTCCTCAACAAAGAACTGAACTGAACTCTCTCTCACACACACACACACGCAAACACACACTTACACACAACTGTGTGACTGATCTGTACAAACCGGACTCAACAGACATCATACACTTCACACACCCAGGTTTCAATACCAATCACACTTTTCACTATCGCAAAATGTTTACATGCCGTTTGTTGCTGATTCCGGGACTTGTTATTTTGCACAATATTCTGTCCAAATCCTTTGGTCACTGTTGACTTTATTTTTGATTGCTGCTGCTGAATTGCACAAATTCTGTTTACATTTTTCTGTTTACACTACACCTTATTCTGTTACGACAGGTTTTACTGGCGGAGCTATTTCCATTTTTATTTTTATATTTTGTGTATTGTGTATTGTCCTGCACTGTCTTGTGTTGTCTTTTGCACTGTTTGCACCAGCTGCACACATGCACTTTATGTGGCGAGGATCTTAGTTCTCAGCCCTGTGTTTTTCTGTTCTGTACTGTTTGTTTTATGTTGCCTTATGTAGCACCTGGGTTCAGGAGGAACGTTGTTTCATTTCACTGTGTACTGCATCAGCTATATATGGTTGAAATGACAATAAAAAGCTTCTTGACTTCTTGACTTGACACTCGATCAGAAAGTGTCTATTTCCAGCCATAGACACTGGTAACTGTAAGACATGATCTTTTCAGCAGTGCCTGGTTCACCCCTGGAATGTCCATCTTGTGGAAGGTGTCTGATACTCCTTTTCCAGGAGCTGACCATCCTTTCACAAATGCTCCCAGGTTGGTTACTGGTAGAGTAGTGTCAGACACCTCCGACTGGATCGAGATCCCAGAGCAGACCCAGGGCCTACTGATAAGAATAACATTTCTGGTATTTGGAAGACACCCTTATCCAGAGCAGTTGAAGGTCCCAAGGGCCCAGCAGTCGCAGATTGGTGGTGCTGGGATTTGATCTTCTGACCTTCAGAACTAGAGTCTAATGCCTTAACCACTAAGCTACCACCTCCAAAAGATCATATCATGCTGGTGTCTATGACAGGACATAGATCATTCTTTCGACAAAAACTTTTCTAACACCACAAGTGCTAGGTACTGCTCTCTTTGGATTAACTGCACTGCACATTAGCTTCGCCCTCAGTCCCAGTTTGTGCTGCTTCCACATTAGGGTTCCTCCCCGGGATCTGTAAAGCGAGTCCTGTTTACAGCCCACTGAAATTATTTGAAACAAACCAACAATTTTCTGCTCCAGTGCTTGATTACAGTTTAGCCTAACAGAAAGCACAAACAGTGCTGAAACATAGCCAAAGACTTGAAATGTTTATTTCACTATTAACTGATCTCTTTTCTTTAGTTCAAAACAGCCGACTCAGGCTTTTACTGCAAGAAGAATCTCCTCTAGCAAACCATTCCTTTCCGGTACAACATTATAGTATGTGATTTAGCCTGCGCTAATTAACAAACGACACACTGACGGTGTTTGTGGTTGTATGTCATGATTAATGGTCAAAGCAAAGCAGCATACTGCACTTTGTGTAAATATCCAGAGAAGCTACTGCAGCATCTTCTTATAATACAAATGCAAAATTTATCTTTTACCTGTCAGGGACATCACGATCAATATCTTACGTTTTATCGATATTTTTGTCCATGAATATGTATTAAATGATAAATAGTCTATTTTGTTCATTCCAGAGCATTTCTCTTATAATATTACATTGGCATTTCTATCCAATCAGATTTCAGCTGTCACATCACGTATTGCAGGATCAGGACCTGTTGCTTTTTATTTTTTTTTTTTTTTTTTGCATAAACTTCATGTTGCTTGAAGCTGTTGCTTTAACCAATCATTGTCTTTAAGGCCTCTAGAAGGCGCTCGGTAACGTCTGCATTTTTACGTCTTTTTGATGGGATGGTCAGAGAGCACTAGTCAGACTCGCAACCCGCATCTGTAGCAAACTGCACCAGCTCAAATCTATTCATGTGAATTTGATCTTTGTTTTATTTTAATTTTTTTCAGTCCACAACGACTGACCAAGGAGAAGAAATTGATTCGGTCGCAGATACACTTACAAGGACATTTTTACGAAAAGCTGAACAGTTCAAAACATGCGTCAAGCTTTTTCACGAACCATTTATACGTTTGCATTTTCGTTCCTGGAGAATTCGCACACAAACACTCAATTTGTCTTCATTTCAAATTTCACAAAGTGTAATATGCTGAATGAATGCACAAGAAATGCAACCAGAGGTTAATATTGATGCTCCTGCTAGAGATGATGTATGTGGGCGGTGCAGCTGTGGCTACAGTGAAAGGAGTCTTGCTGAATTGTGTTCATTGGGTTTTTCGCCTTAGCAACGCCATTCATTCTCACTGTATGAGATTTCTGTCTGTGATGCAGCGCTCTGATATACAGCGTTTCTCTATAATATTTATGGCTGTGGCGTCATAATGATGGTATTAAGAGGTGGATTGACTCAGGCGGGACGTCACTGATGAGTGTGGAACACATGGCCCGATTCTGTCTTTGATAGAGAGCATGAGGGTGTCTGCGTGATGATGATCATTAAATAAGCACTAGTTGCAATGAACAGCTTGAGAGTATTTTATTTGTGAGAACATAATAAATAGACAGAGTTCATTTCTATCAGTGCAAAGCAACATAAACAGAGCTAAATAATCCACTGTGGACAAATAAAACAGAACTAAACAAAAATATTATTTACACTATATACAGTAAAAGACTGTGACAAAGACAAGTGCAGAAACAAACTAACAAAACAGTGGACACCCATAGAACAACTACACCAACAAGGACAAAGTACCGGCACAACAAAAGAACATGGCTGTCGTGAAGACGAGCAGGATGAAGTAATGGGAAATGATACTAACCAGGGCACACAGCTATATAGCAGAGTTTGTTTTCCAGGTCAGGACCAGGGCAGGCCTCGGCTCGGCCCTCAGGGCCAGCACAGCTCCTGCTCCGAGTCCGAGAGCCCCGGCCACACGAGACCGAGCACAGACTCCATGCCGACCACTCCTCCCAGAGGCCACGCACTGCAAACACCAATATCTTTAAAATCACATCTTTATTTATACCAATAGGTGGAGAGGTTGGTGGAGACATCCTACACCATGGGTTCTCAGCTTTTTTATCTGATAGACACAACTAATGGATTATTGATGGACCGCATTGGACTTCGGCTTGGAAAGTTGTGAGTTCAAATCCCAGCACTACCAAGTTGCCACGTCCCGGGGCCCTGCGCAAGGCCCTTAACCCCATCAGTTGCATAAATGAGATAAATGTAAGTTGCTCTGGATATGGGCATCTGCCAAGCGCCATAAATGTAAATGTATAATGGCAGCAAGGAACATTGTTACAGGGCAATGAAAGAGGTGAGAACACAGCTGCCATGTTTTCTGAAGCCATGAGAATGGTAGAAGAATGTTCCAAGTGAATTAGTGGAATAATGTAGGAAAATGTACAGAATATGGCCGAGTACATACATGACATTAGCAACATGAGGTATCCCCCAGCCTTAGAGTTGCACGGAATATAAATCCTATAAAAGGGGTCATATTTTTTACTGTAACGTATCAAATGGTGCGCCATGAAGTCCAAAAGTCTGACTTGTCGTTTATCTGTAATTTCCCTACTAAAGAAATGACACGTTCGCCTTTACAGCTTGTACAGCATAGTTACGTATCCTGCACGCGTGCCATGATGTATAGACTACAATTCCCATCAGCCACTGCACCATCATGGCACATAGCTGTCGCATTTGGAGTAAGTAATTAGTGGAAATGCGACAGTAATGTGTCATGGCTGACATTGTTATGGTCCATGTTTCTTATATAGGTTCTGCCTTTGATGACTTGACATCACATGATTAACTATAGGTGACAATGAAGATGTATTGATTAGTGGCGAGAGTAGGGAGCAGGTTGGGACGTGCCTATAGAAGTGGAGGTACATGCTGGAAGTGCAGGGAAAGTGGGTGAATGAGAGGAAGGGCAGTTGCAAGCAGTTGAGGGAGTAAAGGTGGATGAGTTTAAATCCCCAGGGTTGACTGTGCAAAGTAATGCATGCAGGAAGGGTGGAGAAAAATGGCAGGAGGGATTTGGGATAGATAGGTAGCATTGAGAAAAAGCCAGTAGGTGGGGCTGGATGTGGCAGGGTTAAAGCGATTTTCATCAGACAGTATTAGAAACAAGGTAGGACGTTCTGGAGACAAGGTAAGAGAGGCATGATCAAGATGGTTTGGTCATGTGCAGAGGAGAAACATGGGGTATATTTTTAGGGGAATGCTAAAGATGGAGAAGACATGCAGGTGTTTGGTTTGAAAGAGGTAGTTGTACAGGACGGGTGGTATGGTGACAGTGTATCTGATAAGGTGGTGACCCCTCAAAGGACCAGCCGAATGTGACTTTTACACACTGTCCTACATTTTTCTATGTATGGTCACACTTTTGGAAAGTACACGGACGTACAAGTGATAGATTTTTGTTTCCTGGTCCTACACTGACGACCCAGATGGCTGTAAACTGCACAGTGAGAGTGAATAAGGAAATGCCGGAGAGAAGGGAGGCTTCTTGCCAGAAAACCGCATTTGCAACAACAGCGAAAAAGCACGCCAGCCAGATAACCAAGCAGGCACAAGAACTACATGGCCCACAGGGCATACAGCAGCCTGTTCGTCCCTCCTGTTCATTTAAACCCGTGATTGGCTTTAATGCACGAGCGGAGAAGCCAATCAGTAGCTGTTAGCAAAAGCAACTCGATGCTAATTCGGACTAGTTTCTCAGCACTGCAAGGAAATGGACAAGGCGAGATAAAGGTGCGCACGCATGAATGAGAGAAAATTAAAAGCGGGAAAGGACAGACAGAAGAAGTGAGGCGAATGCTTGAGTAGGAAGGGCATACACACACACACACACACACACACACACACACACACTCATACACACACCGAGAGAGAGAGACACGAAAATAGAAACGCCGCCGAATGTTGAAAAGGGTTACTGAGATTTGATGAGAGGCGCCGGGGTTGGAGAGACGGATGAGATTTAAGAGCGGGATAGGGGGATCATGGGAGAGCAGTGAGGATTTCTGAGGGGAGCAAAGACGAGAAGAAGGTTTGGAAAGAGAAAAAAAAAGGGAGGAGGGAGAAGCGAGCCTGCACTGTGTCGAGCAGGGATGTTGCATGAATTATGTATGCCGATAAATAATTGATCTCGCTCTGTAGTGCAAAGCTTAAAAGAGGCACAGCTTAAGTCGAACACTGAGCAGTGAAAAAAAAACTCACACAAAGTGCTAGAGAAAGAAAAAGAAAGGAGGGAAGAGTGCCGTTTTTCATTCTGGACATCGAGAAGAGCTCATCCGCATGCAAACGTGCAGGTTTGAGTTACCAAGCATAGTGAAGTGATGAAGTGAAGAGGCAGTGCATGGGGTGTATGTGGTGTTTTAGTCTCTTCATCAGGATGACTTGGGGAGGTGGGAGCTCAGTGGTAAGACTCTGGCTTACTGATTAGAGGGTTAAGGGTTCAAGCCCAAGCTGCCACTCTTGGGGCCCCTGATCAAGGCCCTTAACCCTCAGTGCTCTAAGGGTACTGCATCATGGCTGACTCTGTGTTCTGCCCCCAGCTTCCTAACGTCGCTGGGATATATGAAGAAAGAATTGAATGCAATTTTTATGATATCTGGTTGGTTGTTTTAGATTGATGGAGAGATGGCAGTTTAGTGGTTAAGGAACTGGACTTTGTATTTTTGGAAGGTCTTAAGTTCAAATCCCTGCCACACCTAGCTTCCACTTCTGGGCCACTGTGGAAGGCCCTTAACTCCATAGCTGCTCAGTTGTATGTTTACGAATGAGATCAATTTAAGTCACTATGGACGAGGGCAAATGCCAAATCCCGTAAAAGTTAATATGGGTAGATGGATGGATAGATAGATGGAGAGGTGACAGCTTAGTGGTCAAGGCATTGAGATTTGGATCTGAAGGTTGTAAGTTCAAATTTTAGCCACACTAAGCTGCCAGTTCTGGGCCCCTTAACCCCATATCTGCCAAACAAAACCCACTATGAGGGTTCTCCAAGCACAATGCTCAAGCCCAGATCATCTGGATCTAGGGGGTTTCCTTGAGCTCCATCAATCTCCAGAACTCTGGAGCTCTGCTAGCCTTATAACTCAAACAAACGCTGTTTGTTTGTTTGTTTTCCATGTAATTTATGAAATACAACCTGATCTAGATTATGTTAGCATGTCTAACACAAACCAAGAACACTTTCCTCTCCCCGGTTCCCTATTAAGCAAGTCCAATAATGAAATCCTTCTGAAGTCTTACCTTTGCTTCATGCAGTTTCTTGATCAGTACCTTGTCTTCATTTTTATTTTCTACCTATCGTCGGCATCTTGACATTGATTTTTCACACTTTTTTATTTCCTCTGCCATTTTTGTCTGTAATTAAACCTCAAGGACTCAAAAACCTGCCACTATTTCCTTATTAACGTATTTGTTGAACGTACACTATAAATACAAAAAGTTTGTAGACACCTGACCATAAGATTAGTTTCTTCTTCTGCGAAAGTTTTGGTGTGTGGTTGTGAAGATTTGTGGACTTTCAACCAGTTAGTAATGTCAGGTACTGATGTCAGTGATGTGAGGAGGCCTGGGGTGTAGTCAGTGTTCCAATTCATCCCAAAGGTGTTTGGGTCACAGCTCTATAGCAGGAGATCTTAAATTCCAACATGTGTAAAGCATATCTTCATAGAGTTAAAGAAAAGCTTTTTGTCTCCTAGTTGTTTTGAAGGACCAATTATATAGTACAAATATGGTAACAGTTTGGGAAACACCACATATGGTTGGAAAAGTCAGGTGTCCCTATACTTTGATTATATAATGTACATATATATAGTGGAAATGAAGTGATCCATAAATAATTTCATTACATACCATCTACCATCTAACAAATGTCCATCTGGCAAACGAAGAAGGGCACTAAAAAAAACAAAAAAGGATTCACTTCCAGTAGCAATTAATTTCACATACACCTCCTCCGATTTCTCTCAGTTTATCTGAAAACCTGCAAATCTCCCATTTTGGAAGCGTAGGCCAGCTGAAAATGATCCCTAGGGTGACATTGCTACCTTCTGCCAGACTCAACATGGAGAACCTGATTACTCTAATACATTTTCTGTTTTTTTCATGAACAATGAACTAGTTTGTTTTGTCTAGCTGTTCACAGAATCTTTGAGTCCCATCGAGGCTACTGATAATAATTATCCACAGGGATTCCTCACATGGAATAATAAGTCAAAGAAGTAAATGCAGAATTCATGGATCACTTCATTTCTAGAATTTTCCAAAGTGGCAGGTGAGTCAGTTCATTGTATAAGAGTCACTATCTGATGGTTAAGGGGGTTTTATGAGCAGTATTTTTTGCATAATTTGTCCCAAATTGCTAGTATTTCCAAAGTACAACAATTTTTTCTTCTAGCTCAGGATCTCTTGACGTTTTATTTTTACTTGGTGTCATTGGATTACACCAAAACATCAAATCTGGACTGGAATTGTTTTGAGGCCTAGGTCTGAGCCTTCTTTGAATCCCCCTGCTAGAGTGTGACACTTGTAGGGGCTGATGCAGCACTTCAGAGCATTTCACAGATCCTCTGGGTGGCTCTGGAGTGTGGCCTTGTAGCATGCTGACTGGGGCTTGGCAGAAGAGTGTGTTTCTTTCAGTCGCCGAAGAACTCGCCGAGCTCTACTTTTCGGTGTAGGGATTCCTGCATTGGTCAGTACCCTGGTCAGTACCATGGTCAGTACCCTGTTTCCTATTTATGTTTGTATATTCTGGAAGCCTATCTAGTGTAACTCTGGACTAAATAAACTAATAAGGCACAGCAATGAGGAACAGTTGTGTATTGTTAAACTATTTTTTCTGATTTTTTTTATATCACTTAATGCTTTTAAGTCTGTCAAAAAGAATGTGATGAAAAAGACAAATGATTGGCCTCAAGGTTAAATAGGTGTTCTTGGTTGCCACCTTGGCCAGGTCTCAATGGGAATCTCCGGTAAAATAAAGGTAAAATACCAATTAAACACGTGTTACAAAAAAGTATTTTCTTTGAACCACATTTAATATAGATGAAAAACATTTTGGTGTCAGTTGTATTTTTTCCCCTCATCATTCCTGTCATTCTTGCCTCCAGCACATGAATTACATTATCCATCAAACCTGAGAAGGTCTAATCATTTAGGATGCCAGAGTGTCTACAGGAGGTAGAGATTTCGTAGTGAAGACTAAGAGAGTCTGTTCAAGTGGAAATATTTGAGATTTAGACAAACAGAGATCAAGAAGAACATCAGCCAGCTGAGCAAAACAGTGACAAAACACTTGGGTCACAATATAGAGCAAATAAACCCCTGCAAACCCAGCAGAGGGGCAGCAACAGAAGCGCCCTGAAGGAGCAAACGGATCCGTCTGTAATGGTCTGGAAAGGATATCGACATGCAAAAAGCGCCACCTTTTGGGTTCAGTGTGACTTGCTCCCGGCCTACGTTAAACCGTGTTATGCAATCACTTGGCAAAGAAACTTGGCTGAATAAACTTGGACCAGAGGTCAAGACGAGGCATGAGGGGATCTGAGGAAATAAATGAATATCTTAATAAATAAATAACAGGCGCACCTAGCGTGCAGCGTGGAAAGCGACTGATTAGATAATTGCGAAGCATGACATGCTAATTGTGCATGTGGTATTGCCAAGACTAATCAGTGGAGGCAGGCGTTCATGCAACTGTGCTGTGCTGAACACAGTGTCTTTCCTGACATGCAATTTAGGCTTAATTATGTCAAATATTCTGTAATATGTATAAATAATAATAATAATAATAATAATAATAATAATAATAATAATAATAATAATAATATTACTATAGTAAACAATACAAATATTTATTAAATAAACACAACATATAAATAATATGATAATAATATAACATAGGGCAATATAATTTATTTATATTATTATCATATTATTTATATGTTGTGTTTATAATAATAATAATAAAATAATAATGATAATAATAATAATTATTATTATTATCATTATTATTATTATTTATAATTATGATGGCATACATAAAAATAAGTCTATTAAGTCTAATTTTGACTATTTCGTCTAATAAGCCTATAACCAAGCTATTTAATATTAAACCGCTGAAAGGATTTTTTTTTTCTATAATATTCGTATTACATACGAATATTCTGTAATATGTATACAGTAAATTAATAAACAAATTATAAAGTTTTTTTTTTTTTACTCTTGCAAAAATGCAGTTGCATTTGATCTGTTCGTCCTGGCACGGGTTTAAATTTATAAATATATCCAGATGCTGATCAAGGATACTGAGGGTTCCCTTTTGAGTCTGGTTCCTCTCGAGGTTTCTTCCTCATAACATTTAAGGGAGCTTTGGCTTCATCATCAGGGATAAACACACATTGCTCACCTTAACTGTTAAATAATGTAAAGCTGTTTTGCGACAATATCTGTTGTGAAAAGCGCAATAGAAATAAACTTGACTTGACTTGACTTGACAATTGGCAAGACTTTGCAGCACAAGAAAAATAAACTACAGGGAAGAAACAGCCAAAACTATTTATGGAACAGGTAATTAACCAATAATTGGACTAAACTAAAAGCAGGATCAAAACCAATACATGGGCACACGGCCAAATAAAAATGAAAGAGAACACGGAGAACACGGAACAATGGCAAGCGCTGCTCACAGCACTAAGAACATGTTAATTCACAGGCTCAAATTGCTAATCATGTCTATGACAACATCATAATGTGTTGCCAGAAGAAAACGTGCCCTTAACTAATGACCTCTACATAATTATCATTCATTTAAAATAACCACCAGGTGACATCAGCAGCTTGATAGTTCAATATACTCAACTATACTCTGGAAAAAAAAAAAAAAATGGAGCTCTTACACAGCTGATTAATCTCAGTTACTTCAACTCGGATATAATTATACCTCGGTGAGGTCTTATTCAGAGAACTTCCATTAACTCTGAATGAAATCACTCCATCATAAAGAGCACACTGCCTATCTTTTCGCGCTGATTGGCACCTCAACAGACTCTTCATAATGACACAAGACAATGTCCTCACACGCACTATAAAGACATACTGGGCTCTCCTCATCATGAAAATGATCTAGGACAAAATGAAATGAAGCAAACCTTTTGTAGGAAAATGTTTCAATCACAGCTGAGCCGAAAAAAAAAAAAAGAGACCTATATGATATAGAGTTTTACATGTTCTTCAGAATATCGAGGACGTCTGTGATTAGGAGATGTTACCCAGGAGGAGTGGAACTTTTTGATTTTATACATGAGGTAACTTTTCTTTTGGTTTTATACTGAGATAAACTCAATAGATGAAAGTTTGTTGACATCTGAACGTTTGTTTGCTTATTAAAAACGACCCGTTCCACATTTAGTTTCCATCATTCTCAGAACTCAGGTACATTTAGTACAATATAGTATAGAATAGTATAATAAAGTATAGTGAAGTATAAACAAATTAAATAATAAAATAAATAAATACAATTTCTTTATCTATCTTAATTCACTTTTGAAGGTAGAACCTAACAAGGTTTCTGGGCAAAATTTTATTACAAATCCGAATTAAAGGTATTCAAAATTAAATTAATACAAACAAAGACACATTATTATTATTATTATTATTATTATTATTATTATTATTATTATTATCATCATCATCATTATTATTATTATTATTATTATTATTATTGTTATTATTATTATCATTATTACAACATAAGATCCAGTTATTATTTAAGCAGAACATTTACCAACAAAATAATAAATAAATGTTGGTTTTTTTTTTTATGTACCTTAGTTCACTTTTTAAAGGTACTTTATACAGTTTTACATGCAAATCGAATGTACAAATACTAATTAGTATAAATTAAAACTATTTTTAATAATAATAATAATAATAATAATAATAATAATAATAATAATAATAATAATAATATAATTCATCTGTTGTGATATGAAAAGTTTTTTTTTTAGGTGCTACAGCATTATATCACCAGTCATGATTTATGGAAAATATTTAAATAAACAAATAAACCTACAAATAAATAAATAAATAAATAAATAAATAAATAAATAAATAAATAAATAAATGTCTTCTTTATGTACTTTATGTACTTTTAAATGTAAGCTATACCCTTGTTTCTGGGCAAATTAAAGATACAAATACAAATTAAAGGTAGAAATAATAATAATAATAATAATAATAATAATAATAATAATAATAATAATAATAATAATAATAATAATAATTATTATTATTATTATTATTATTATACAAACCAATGTGATAAGAAACGGTACTGTTAAAATGTTTCGAAAGTCCTACAGCATTACATCCTTAGTCATTATTCAAGCAGAGCATTAATAAATAAATAAGTTATAGAATTATCCAAAAAATCCCAAAGTGATGAGGAAAGGTACTGTATAATATTCCCTTTTTGCATTTTAAGCATCACATGCGCTATAGCCATTATTCAGGCAGAACCTAAACACCCCCACCCACCCACACACACACACACACACACACACACACACACACACACACACACAC
>JAAIIK010000077.1:2270344-2281734 GCA_014706435.1 Silurus glanis
TATCTATCTATCTATCTATCTATCTATCTATCTATCTATCTATCTATGGTAGAAACATGCCTGTTCCTTTTGTTTTAATGCAACAGACTCAGTAAAAGGACAATGAATGACTGGAAGAAAGTTCTCTAGAGTCCACATTTATGGCTTTAACAAAAGAACTTTTGTAAGATAGAGACCAGAAGAGAATGTTAACAGACTTCCTCACCCCCACAGTCCAACATGGAGGTGGAAGGTTAATGGTTTGGGGTTGTTTTGGAGCAGGAAAGGTTGGTGACTTAAGTGAAAAGCACCAACATGGTAACCATGACCTACTTCAACTCACAACATGCAATTCCATCTGGACTCTGTCGCATTGGAACCGACCTGATACGATGAGGCGAAGCGTACATCTAAGCTGTGCAGGCTTTATATAAAGAAAGGTCTGGAATGTTACCTATCATGGAATGACCTGCCCAGTCACTGCACCTAAATCCTATTAAACTGATCTAGGTTCAAATGAACCATAAAGAATTCTCCAGCTAGTGAAGAACATGTTTGGTAAAGTTTTCAAAGAGGCATGGCAAATACTTTCAGATGAATGATTGTTTGGAGAAAGGAACTGTCCAGGTGCTGAAAGTGTGTAAAGCTGTTCTTCATGTTAAAGGAGGATTTTTCACTAAGAACGAAGTGTGTAGATTTACATATTTCTTTGGTCAAAGTAAATCTTTATACTGTTAAAAGACTTAGTTTGGTGCATAGAAACAAGAAGAACATACACGCTGTACAACCTGATCAGTGGTATACTGTCGATTGCTGGAAGTACTTGGAAAACTGCAGGATCATGCTTGCAGGAAAAAAAAAACGACAGAGTATTTGAAAGAGTTAAAGCAAGGCACTGCTGAGAACCTCACACACACTCCTGATGTCTGCTCACTGTTCTGAGAAACCAGTCCTGGCTAGATCTTGACTTTAGGGGAGTGCTGGAGGCTCAATGAGGCCCATTGCTCCTCATTACTGTCACACACACACACACACACCACACACACATGCACACTGAGACACTGCTCTCCCACATACTCCTGATATGTTGGGCTAGACTCGGAGCTCCCATGGCACCAGCAGGGCTCCAGTGGTCATTAGAGGGCCGTTGTAGGATAATGAGGCTCAGACAGCTTGGGGTTTAAAGCTGATGATTGGAGGAGAGGGCAGGACGAGTGCTTCAGCTGAGCTCGAAATTGACACTCACGTTTAAGCACTGGGAGACATTGAAAGAGCTTCTTTGCTGCACAGGAACAGAAAGATTGAGCTAAAACGACCGGCAGATGTGAAAATCAAATCGGTCTGAGCAAATTCTCCATCCGTTTCCTGATTTGACTGTTTTTCTTGCTTTATATTTTCCAGCTCATAGACTTTTATAAAATCTTAGAGCCTCTATGAGAAAATGTTTCTGCTTTACATCATCCTCTGCCTTTCAGGATGAAACTATGGCAATAAACTTGATTTCCCATCAGCCCCTAGGTGTCACGTGACAAGCACCTACTTCCTGTTTGCTCTTAATGAGCATTTGATAGGCACTTTTTTTGCCTAGTGTTTAAAAGATTAATCATTTACACATACTCCAATGAATTAGTTACTACTTTTCAAGCTGTATGAGGTTCATCCTAACATATTTGGAGCCACAGTGTTGTCTAAAATGTCTCATATGTGCTAGTGGGTCATTTATCCCCCTCACTTGACCTAGGAGACCTGAATCTGTTCCAGCTGGACACAATGTACACAAAGCCAGCTCCAGGAAGATATGATGTACATGGGTTGGAGTGGAAGATCTTGAGTGGCCTGCTACGGAGCGCTGACCTCAACCATATTGAGCAATTAGTATGTTACTTATAATAATGGTACTTATGAATAGAGTACAAAGCAATGTTGTGTATGTATACAATAAATGCATACACCTAAACACTTTGTATATTCGAGGGTTTCTACATTTTTCACTTTCTCATTTTTAAAGCCATTTTAAGATAATTAAGCAGGAAATTTATATCTATGTTGCTTATATGACAACATCAAACACACACAGAAATTACGTAGTTGGCAACTGGATTTAACCAAACATATAAATCCTGTTTTTCAAGCCAGGTATCGCTAAACTTGGGTACAGTCCAAGAGAGATTCAATCTCATTTGTCGTAATACAGCGAATTATAATCAGACTAGTAAAAGAAAGAACTGAAACACCACGGAATCTATTTGTTCATTCATAATTCTCGATTCAGTGAGAATGTTAAGTAGCGTTACATGGACATCGGGAAAATTTAAGACCTGTTTAAAATGATTTAAGTTCATTTAGATTTTTAAGATTCTGCAGAAACCCTGTATTAACATAGTTCACGGTTTAACAACATGAACAGTTGATGTTTTTTGTTGATTTTTACTATTTGTTTGCATCTTCTATTACGAGACAAAACAGCTGATGTAGCACACTTCGTCCCTGAAACATCTCACTGCAGAAAAGGTCCCTATATCATCACGCCAGTACATTAAACGGAATGTCCAACAACACATGATTCCTTGTAACGATACTGTTGTGTTTGTGTTTTCAGAAAGCGTACAGGTCTTGACAAGAGTTATAGTCCGTGCCATGCGCCCCGGTTTGGAAAATGAATCAATCAGAATGTTTTCAATCATCTCAGAAGTTCAGGGCGCTTATCAAGAAGTCGCTTATCATTTGCCGAAAAAAAAAATCCCACAATGCACAGATCCTGGAATTTATGTCATATTTTTCTAAAGCCTTTCAGCCAGCTTCATCTAGACATGCAAGGAACTTACTATCATTTATTTTTTTTTTTGTACTGTATTTACGACATTTGGCAGACGCTTTTTTTCCAGAACGAATTCCAATTATTCAATTCATACCAGCTTTTCGATGCTGGGATTTGAACTAATGTCCTTCTGATCAGATCCACCTGATGAACTACGACCTCTCTTCTTTTTTTTGTACTTCATTTCATATTCTATAATGCTGTTTGGTTGTTTTATTCTACTCTGTGTAAGGAAAAAGTGTAGTCAGGTCAACGGAAATAGAGTCATCGCTATCATGGGGCCCAATACACTTATATTGTGATGGCTGATTGAGAAAATTCAACACCACCATGTTATTGTCTTTTATCAAAATCATGAATATTTATTACCGAACGCTGCGGCAGTTCAAGTCCTTGCGCCACTCTGTTGTTCGGGTTGCAACGTTGTCCTCTTTTATCTCGGAATATAGGGAGTGTTGTATTCGAGTGCGTGTGTAGCGGCGTCGCAAGCTGTGATGTGATGATTCATTCTCACCCTTCAGCGAGGCCGTGCTGAGTTAGCAGATCTGTTCGATCGATGCAGCCTGAGACTGACTCTCTCTCTCTCCATCTCTCCGTCTCTCTCTTCTATCACTCTTTGTCTCTTTGCTTCACCCTCAAACTATACCAAGATCCATAATGAGAAAGATGAAAGATGCATGGCCGAATATATAATGTATGGATAAAAGTTTGTAGGCACCCAACCATTTATTTTTTTCACATTTAGTCACTATGTTTGCTGTTTGCTAAGAATTGTTTTCATTCTGCCATCTGCCATAAGGGTGTAAGTAAAACATCTGATGTAGATGAGGTTACGGGGATAAAACCTGGCACGTGGACAGCGTCCCAATCCATTTCAAAGGTCTTCAATAGTTTTTCTAGCTTTATCGCAGGAGATCTTCCACTCTAACCCATGTAAAGCAGATCTTCATGGAGCTGGATGATGGCGAAATATGTGAAGAGTGAATTTGGATCCAAAGATTGTGAGTTTAAATCCCAGCCACACCAAGGTGCCACTCCTGGGCCCTTGAGCAAGGCCCTTAAACCCATAGATGCTCAGGTTTATGAATCGGTCTGGATAAATGCCATAAATGTAGTTCAAGTAAAGGGAAAATTTCATGCATCTTATTCAAGTGTTTGCCTCCACCTGTACTTTGTTTAAAGCCACACATACGGCAATAATTTTTGACCATATAACCTATGCATGTTTTCTTAAAGCAAAGACACTGATCACATGCTTACCAATGCTGGCTTTTTTTTTTTTACCAGAAATCAATCCAGGTTTGGATCTTCTGGTTCAATCAAAGTGAACATTTCATCCTAAGACAAATTATACAATAGTGTTTCTCCAACAGGGAAGACCCTCATATTTACTGGGAAAGTCCCAAATCCAAATACTTGTATCTATATAGTGTAGATCAGGGGTCACCAACATGGTGCCCTCGGGACGCCCGCAAGGACCACATGAGTCGCCCGTGGGCCTTTTCTAAAAATAGCTCACCATAGCGCCACTTACCCAGTGAGCTGCATTTATCTGTTTTCTACTTTGTTAAATCATTGTTGATAATTATTGTGAGAAATCATTAACATGATCAGTGTCTTTGCATAGATAAATATCATTCATTATTAATTATAACATATAATTGAAGGGAAATTGAGCAAATTTGTTATTTCAGAAGTGTGTATCAAACTGGTAGCCCCTTCACATTAATTGGTACCCAAGAAGTAGCTCTCAGTTTCAAAAAGGTTGGTGACCCCTGGTGAAGATGTAGCAGTGATTGACGAAGTACGCAAACCATAAGTTAAAGTCGAGATAAAATATGACTCCAGTAAAAGTGCTTTCAACTTTCATTTAAGTAAAAGTACAAAAGTATTTACCTTTAAAATAACTTACAGGATGTATCCAAGTATTATGATTTATTATGGCTATAATGTTCTTTTATCATCATACATCAAGACTCTTTGTTTAATTATCTCAAAAGACTCGAAAGTTACTTAAAAAAAGTCGAGTTCAGGAGTTTCTTCAATCATTAATTCCTCTTAAAATCCAATGATAATCAAAAAGGTACGACTGATTTAGCAAAATGTAGTTGGGTACAAAGTAAAAAAATTTGAAGTGAATTTAAAATCAGTCGCCCCAAATGGAAAATACACTAAAGTACTTCAATTCAGTGACGAATTAAATTTTCTACACGTCCACAATTAATATCTAGAGCATGATGAAATGTCCATCCATACTTAACAGACACGAGGACCGAAATAAAAGAGACCAGAGACGAGACCGGGTGTAAACTCACTCACTCTTCAGCGGTTCCTACTTAAATCCCTCGGCATGCACGAGCACATTATTTTATGACGCTTATCCTTATTTGTGTCTATCTGTATGTCAGTAAGTGTCCATCTGCTCCATCTGTTCGTGGCTGACGGACCGACTATGGGAGATTTAGATATTCCAGAGTTTATAGAAGCTGTATACGGACAACCACCTCGCCCATCAATTCTTTATTATCACATAAACACCACAAATTGAAAAGTCACACTGCCATATTCGCATCCCAGTCGGATTTCAAGAAAAGCTGAGTAACAAGAAAAAAAAAAGAGGGGAAAAAAAAATAAAAAATACCTTCCGCCAAGCCTACAAATTCCCGGCTGACTAACCGGCGATGTGTGACAGTGCTCTTATAATTGCTGAGATGTCGATAAATCCCCAAGCCGTTTTATTTCCACGGGGAATGCAGTCGGATTTTTCTCCATCTGTCCCATAGAGACTGTGCCACGGCTCCGGATCGCGTTTATTTATTAATTTCCGCTACGCGCCTCACAAACTTTTAGCGTTGTCTCTATCTTTTTACAGACTGAGAAAAAAAATATTGCATGTACCCTCTCGCCTACGTCTCTCTTTTGTAATTGTGTGTGCTCTCCCACATTGTTCTGTATACTGCCAAATTCACTCTTCACATCTTCCTTTATTATTCAAAAATCGGCACTATTTACGTTATACGGACGCGATGTGGACACCTCGTGGACCATAAGATTCGTATGTGGATCCATTTGAACTTCCCATTCCATGTTTGCAAACTTCTATTCTTCTGGTAAGATGTTCCACTAGATTTTGTAAAGATTTGTGGAGATTCAGTTAGAAATATTAGGTACTGATATGGGTGATGTGTTTGTAGGCACCTAACCCTATGATGTTCTAATAACCTTTATTCGTCTGGGAAGATGTTCCGCTAGATGTTGGAGTATGATTGCAGAGGGTGTAAGTAATATCTGATGGAGGTGAGGAGGACTGGAGTGCAGTCAGCGTTCCGATTTACTCCAAATTTGTTCAATAGGTTTTATAGCTTTGTAGCAGGAGATCTTCCACTCCAACCTATGTAAAGCATATGTTAATGGAGCTGGATTTCAGGATTATTGTCTTTGTGGGAATGATGTGGGTCTCCTAGTTATGGCCCACACGATGTCCACAAAATTTTGTCCATATAAACGGCAGAAAAGGAATTTTCAAAAAATACGGGGAATATGTGGAGTTAATTTGGCAGTTACTAAACGAGTTACTAAACGAGTTTGTAGCATAGTGGTTATGGTGTTGGAGTTTGAATCCAAAGATCATGAGTTTAAGTCCCTGCCACACCAAGCTGTTACTCCCAGGCCGCTGAAGAAGGTCCTTCAACCAATGTAAATGCAGTTGAAATGAATGGAAAAAGCAATTTTTTTTAGTAAAAAATATTTGGATACAATACAGCCTCTGCATGTTTTCTCAAAGCGGACACTGCGTATCGACACTCCAGGAACCATCAAAAGCGGATTTTTTCATCAACGCTGGCTTTTTACCAGAAATCAATCCCTGCAGCATCCGATCGATTTTCCGGATCTATTTTTTCAGTGTCAATTTCTCCACCGTCGCAGCCAGACCAGTTATGGAACGTGAAATGTGTAGAATTTGCTGTTCGGATGCTGTAACAGTACTCAGGACACACGTCGACTAGAAACGTTTTTATTGCAAATAAATGGAATCAATGACCAGCAAAATGAATCAGCATCTAGGGCTCTTTTTTTTTCCCAAATGATGCGGTGTGTATGTATGTCAGAGCTCATGTATGTCCAGATAGCAAGCGTATAATGAACGTCACACCTTGGACACATGACAGCAGACCTGCACACATACCCATGCTCGAATAGCATCATTTCCGCTCCCCCCTCATCCTTCCTGACCCTCATTAGCGAGAGAGCTTTCGCCACCACACTGCGCACAGCAGCACTAATCTTTGTTGGAAATGCCGGAGAACGATTGGCCCGCGAGTCCTTTGGCACCGCGTCAGGAATCTGCTCCTTTCCACGTATTCCACTCACGTCCTCATGGCTGACTGAATATAGAGCATCTGTGACTGTGACAGTGTGTCTCCGGTTCGCACTCGTACATGCAGCGCATCTGAAAACGCACAGAACCACGGACAGCGGCCTGATCTTCACAGGAAGACCATTGTATAGGTTTTACACCATGCAAGTATAGAGCTAGAAAGGCTTTTCTACTGATGATATCACTTCTTTCGTTCACCCACACATATATATACGAACCCGCAAGGACACCTACAGCACAATGTCTATATACAGAAGGACAATTAGCGATTACATTGAGTTCATACAAAATGCTGCTATTTCTATATATAAAACTCTGACAATGGAACAAAAGCAATTGCACAATGCAGAGTATTTAGAGCTCAAAAAAAAGTTTTCACAATATGTAAAATAAGTTCTCAGGGGCATAAATATTCCATGGTAACAAGATGGAAAATTGGACTCTTGTGGAAACTCGTCTCGTAGTCGAACGTGCGTCTCAGGGCATCAGGATAAAGTGCATTGCTAAGGTGAGAGTTGTACGATAGTGGGTGTCAGGGGTTAACAGCGTGTCGAGTAGATGTGATTATATATACACCTGTGCTTATACATGAAAATAGAATGTGGTGTGTGTGTGTGTGTGTGTGTGTGTGTGTGTGTGTGTGTGTGTGTGCGCATATATATATGCACTAAGGGAAGTGGAATGTAGTGATGGGCTGTGTAGTGGATTTTGACGTGTAGTGGAAAAGAATTAATGTAGTGATGTATAGTGGATTGAAATGAGATGTCACGCAGTGGAGTGGACTGACGTGCTTCGTAGTAGAGTGTAGTTGAGTGGAGATTAGTTATGGTGAGGAGTGATATGCTTTGGAGTATAGCTGAGTAGAGTGAAGTGATTTGTAGTGGAACAAGGTGGAGTGGAGTATAGCTGATTGGAGTATAGTTGAATAGATTGAAGTGCTGTTTTAGAGTAAAGCGAAGTTGAGTGCAGTTGAGTTAAATGGCATGACTTGAGTGTAGTGACATGCTTTGTAATGGAAAAACATGTAGAGGAGTACAGTTGAGTGGAGTACAGTTGAGAGAAGTGGCATGATTTGTAATGGAATAATATGTACTAAGGTATAACTGAGTAGAGAAATGATTTGTAATGGAATAGCATGATGAGTACAGTATAGCTGAGTGGAGTGATATGATGTGCTTTATAATGGATTAAAGTATAGTGGTGTATAGTTGAGTTATGTGATGTGGTGTATAGTAGACTGGACTGACGTGACAGGTATTCTCTTCGATTGAAGGCCACTCAGTGCAGCTGGAGACGGTTTGTCGTCAATGCCCTGGGGTTCTATAAAATTAAGGAGTAAGAACAGGAGCATTGAGAATGGATTTGGACTGTAGTTAATGTGAACAGTCTGCTAAACTGACTCAGGACTACAGTTTGCTTCTGATCACCATCACTGCACCCCGCATCATCGTTTATCTGTAATAAATGGACATTCGGTGCAACCCAGATGATGATGAGGTTCCCTCTTGAGTCTGGTTCCTCTCAAGGTTTCTTCCTTATGCCGTCTCGGGGAGTTTTTCCTCGCCACAGTCGCCACCGGCTCGCTCATCAGGGACAAATTTACACTTATAAAGAACATATTCATTTTTTATCACCACGTTATCTGTGTAAAGCTGCTTTGAGACAATGTTCATTGTTAAAAGCGCAATACAAATAAAAATTAATTGAATTGAAGAATTGAAGTAAAATGAGGCATAATGTGAATTGTGGTGTAGAGCAACTACGTGCAGTGGTGTTTTGTTCCGTAGAGTTTATCAGTATTAACAGTTTTATAACTTCCAATTGTCTTTTTTTTTTTTTTTTTTTTTGCTTATGCAACTACAGCACTTGATAGGTATACAATGTTCAGACACCCACCCACAAAAACACACCGACACACACACCCACACACACACACACACACACACACACACACACACACACACACACACATGCGCGACTGACCCCACTATTAAGTCAATACCCCAACACAATAGGCTGCTTCATCTAATATACATTTACATTTATTTCAGACGCCTAATAACTTATAACATATAACTTATAACTGAGCAGTTGAGGATTAAAGGCCTTGCTCAAGGATCCAGCAGTAGCTGCATGGTGGTGCTGGGTTTTGAACCTACGACCTTCCGATCCAGGGTCTAATGCCTTAAACACTGAGTTACAACCTTCCATTTAATCAGAAATCCAAACAATACATAATCACTCTCGCGGGTTTATCCACTGAGATAAGCACAAACACACACACACAGTGTCTCTGGCAGTTATGGGACCTTAAAAATCTGCACACATTACCGCCCTGATACCCCGTCCCCCAAACACAGATGCCCTTGAGGCTTAGACTTTCTTTTCTTGTAATTATTTCCCAACACAGAATCACCGCCCAAAGACATACTTCATTTAAACACATTGGCTGGTGATTGTGATGTGTACCGACAGTGCCCGTGCAAACAAGCTACACACACACACACACACACACACACACACACACAAGGGTGGATGTGCAAAGGCATTCATGCACATTGTAAATCCCTGGCGGAATAATTACCTCATGTTCGCCCACACAAAATCCCCCCAGAGGCAACACGGAATCCACAGAGCATTTACATCAAACAAGGACTCCTTAAAACAGGAGCGTCTGCATTAACCCGGAATCTTCTGTTCAAACCGTTCGTATAAAAAGTGGGACGATCCGAAGGGTTTTTTTTTTTTTTTTTGTCAAAGTTGAAGTGAAACGAACGCAAATATGAAACAAGTATATTACGAAGGCAAAAAGAGGCGAAACTATAGACCTCGGCAGATGAAGCTTTTTTTTTTTTACTCAAATGTTTTCAACACACATCTGGAATCTGGAGAATCCCCGAGCAACACTGTCTTCTTCTCTACTGTCTACTACCTGCATGTCTTCCCTCACCCCATCCATAAACCTCCTCATTGGACTTGCTCTTTTTTTTCATCCTGGTGGCTCCATCCTCAGCATTCTCCTACCGGTTTACCCCGTGTCCCTCCTCTGCACATGTCCAAACCATGTCTCTCATTTTGTCCCCAAAATGTCCTACATGCGCTGTCCCACTAATAAACTCATTTCTAACCCAAAGCAACACTGTATAAATACAAAACAAATGCAAATCTTATGGTCGGGTGTCAACAAACTTTAGTCCGTGTAAAAATCATCAATGGTTAAATGTACCTTCCATTTTTCCATATATTATATATATATATATAAGAAATGACTGATTCGCATTTGTGCATCGGCATACAAGTCAACGATGTGATGCATCCAATTAAACAAGTATTCATAAGATAAAAGTTGGTATCTGTATCACGATGCATCGTTTTGAACAGATTTGCATCAGTAAAAAAAACGATTTATTGATATCATTATTTGTAGATGCGCTCTATTTGTATTATTTAGAAACCGAACAATAATTTGTGACCAATATTATATACGTAAATTGATTTCTCCACGCGCAACAGTTTTCTCTCGGCACCGCTGCTGCTACGTGAACACGACGTATCGCAACACTACGGAGACCGAGGCGTGTCCTGAGAGTCCAATAGAATACAGATTAACATGGCAGAGGTAGAGCTGTAACTTCCTGCAGACACAACATGAAAAAAAAACGGTTTTATTTGATCTTGTTTTTGTGTGAAAGGGCCATGCGTTAAAAGTCAGAAGGAACCGTCTGTACCATATTGAATTGCGTAGCATCATATTTTTTACAATCGCATTGCATCGCATCGGTAGCTGATTCACGTGCGTCTTTTTAAAGTATCGTATTGTTGGCTATTATGGAGATGCACATCCCTACTTATGTACATTGCTACTTCAAGTTCATATATTTGCAGGCAGGTGATTAGATAATATAAATATTTGCACACCTGTCGTTCATGAGTATACGTTTTAGTTTTTCTTTTCCTTTTTTTTTTTAAATAATTAAACCTTTTTTTAGAATAGAAATAGCATACATTTTCTATAGATCTGTATATCTGGATTCTATACATATATAAACTGATTCTCTTTATTTTGACCTTAAAAAAGACATCTCGTACTGTATTTAATGAGTACAAGAAAAATCTCTAAAGACTGAAAAGTATGCAGCACTCACACACTCACACACACACAAAGCACACACACACACACACACACACACACACACACACACAAACACCCTCAAA
>JAAIIK010000077.1:2325862-2336448 GCA_014706435.1 Silurus glanis
CACACACACACACACACACACACACACACACACACACACACACATACACACACACAAACACACACACACACACACACACACACACACACATGGTAAGTGTACTCCACACACACTCCCACCAGAACCATGGGGTTGACCCTGATGCTCTCGCCACAGCTTCTCATTTAACGCTGTTCATGTTTCCACTTCAAAGTAGCCAAGAACAGCATGTTTTCTGCAATGGAGTGGAGTGGAGTGGAAAAGAAAATATTACACATATAACTGTAGTGGAGGGAGAGTTTTGCAGAAGAAAAAGACCCCCATGAAGTTCAGATAGTTAAAAAAACAGCTAAAGTACAGGAAATACAGGAAAAGAGTGGCGGTTCTTATATGAGCAAGATTATGATATGTTTGGAAAGAACATACTATATACAGTATATAAGCTTTAACCATAATGCAGAACATCTACCAAATATTCAGTCTCTTCAGATGGAAATGGGGGCAGTTCTGAGATGACATCATGTTTTCCACCCCCACCAACCCAAGCACCTCTGGTTCTGCTCCACATTCCCACTTGTGCATGTGTCCCTCTGTGACTCTGTAGGCTTGGCCAATGCCAGAAAGACACATTCTCTCCTCTGATGCCACGATGGGCTCTGGCTGAAATGTCACCATCTGTCACCTTAGAGTGTGCAAAGACAAAATGTACCCTCTTAGCAAAAGCTTAATGGAGCAGCTGTATGAAAAGGGAAAAAAAAAAGTCGTCGTCGTCGTCGTCTCCATATCCCCTGGAATATTTATCAGGGTGACTTGCTCTCCCTGTCCTGTTCTCCTCTGTGCTTGCTCACCATGGTGTTCATTAGCAGCCCTGTTATACAACCCCTCCTTCCCATCTTAGCCACAATAGGTGTCGCTTTAGAAGTAGTGGCTGACCCAACTCTCCAACAGTGACAAGCTTCTCAAAAAAAAAAAAAAAAAAAAAAAGGGAAAAAAAAATCCAATTTATTTCAGCATGAGCCAGGACTCTGGGCTGTCTGCTCTGATGCTATCTGAGGCATGTCTATAGATAGAAAGAAAACAAACTTCCTGAGCTCTGGTTACCGTCTGGGCCACATTTTTTACATGTTCAGGTACCACCTTTTTTTACAAACATGCTTTAGAGGTGATTTCGGGACTAAATCGTGTTACACCTCGTCTTGCATTTAGCATTCTTTCTTCTTTAATCATAACGATGTGCAATACGTAACATCCTAATCGATTCAAATTTGGTGATTATGTTGCGTATATGTTTGTTCAAGTTGCACTAGATGCACATATAAAAAAGGATGAAACCCCACCATCGGCTACAAACCCTTACTGAAAAGGTGTTATATCGTTTTTTTACAATAGCAGCTTTGACAGACTCCCAGTTGCAAGGTTCATATCAATGCGCTTATTCAGACACGGTACTGTTTCTATAGTAACCACTTACACAGGGATTTGGATGGCACATGCAATACATACACAGATTAAATTAATGTATAATCATCGATGGGAGGTAAATATAGAACTGTGTTTGTATAATAAAATAGTATAGTATAATAAAAGCTTTTTTTCATTTATAAAACAAATGGTTGGACAAAACCATTTCAGGATATCAGGGGGGAAATAAGTTCGTGGACACTTTATTGTAAGCGCTTATTGATCATCCCATTTTATATTTAGTCCCCCCCCCCGATAAGATCCACTCGTCTGGGAAGATGTTCTAATAGGTTTTGGAGTGTGCTTGTGGAGATCATTCAGCAAGTCAGGTACTGATGAAGGGGAGGTGAGGAGACCTATGGTGCAGAGAGCGTTCCATCTCAAATAAGGGTGAGGTCAGGGCTTTGACGTCATTAGTTCAAATCCCAGCCACAACAAGCTTCTAATCCTGGGCCCATGAGCAAGGCATTTAACCCTATAGCTGCCCAGTTGTGTGAATGGTATAAATGTAATTCACTCTGGATCACGGCTATAAATGTAAATATAGTACGCAGTCCACTCAAGATCTTCCCTTGAAACCATATCTTCATGGAGCTGGAACATAAAACAATATCTCGCTCCATGCTACAAGTTTCTGCATCCATATACACTGTCCAAATATTTTTGGGATGTATATACTGTAGTTATATATAACTGCTTGCTATATGAACTTTAAAAATAATTATTTTATTCCATTAGCGGGCGTGGTGCATATCAGGGCACGGCTCTCATCGTCCGATTGACTCATCAAGTGCTCTCGGTGTGGATCCAGTACATTATGTCCACCAGATTGTCTTGTCATGTGTCCTCCACGGTCTATCGAGTCGTGTCTAATTCTTTTTCGAGCCCTGCTAGCCGCGTTTCCAAGGTTGCCATCAGAAAAGTCAAACTTCATCAAGGCGAAGCATAAGGATGCGGAGTGATGACTACGCCGATGCATCGTTTCGGTACAGTGAAAAAAAAACATGCGTCGTCCCTGTTGGGGACACGGCCCGCATTCATCCCGTGCCAAAGCAGCAATGCAAATGGCGCTCCGGCATTTGCGCGCATTAATGCGCTGCGTGCTGGCAGCTTCGGATTAAACAGAAAGGCTATTGTGACCGTAGAGGGCTAAAAAACACATCCCCGATGAGCTTGGCGACCAGAGAGGCGGGCTCGTTTAGGCGTATTAAAAGCCACGATCTCATTTGCAACACTGCATGATGCTGCGGACGGAGTCGTGAGCAAGCCCTGCAGGAGATGTTTTGAGATAAGGGGGATGTCACGGGGGACAAAATCCTTAAGATCTAGGACTTAAAACACATATTCCAAATTTACCCCGGAAAAGTAGGCGAGGCAGCCCGAGACATGCATGCGTTTAATTTAGGAGCGGGTAGCCTACTTCAGATGCGGTTACAGAGTCACCTGGTACACAAAAGCAACACTTGAAGTTCAGATTCATGTAGATTAGCACTCACACTAACTTACTCAATTCCCGGCCGTAGTCATGGCTAATACGTTATTAGCTTAAAAGAAGCACGACCGCTAATAGTGTTTTTGGAACATCCTGTTCCACATTGAGTCCCCATTTGCTGTTAGAATAACATACACTCTTCTGGGAAGATGTTCCACTATGCCCCCATTTTGGAGTGGGGATGAAGTCAAAAGGTTTGAGATCACCAAGGAACATTTAATTCCTCGGCTATCCAAAGACATTGGCAAGTTAAGCGCAGCCGAATCACCTCCAGGCATGTTCCTGGGAGAATAGAAAATACGCAAATCCAGTCATTGGTAACACCATGGAGTCTAAAATGAGGTTCTGCAAAATCATCTCCAGGTTATATATATGTTTTTTTTTTTCCCATCAGGTTCCTGAAGATGGATAAGTCTGTAAAACAAAGTCGAACAGATTTGAATATTTCCTTTAATGACTCTTCCAGTCAAATATATCATGACCTTGGCAACATAAAAGTCAAAACCAAACCAAAGTTACTGGAGATGGTGTCCAAACCTTAACTGATACTGTACCACAGTGTACTTTTTTGGCATTTTTATATTGTGCGCGAGAAAACTCTCCAGCATTCATAGTCTCGAGAGGAATGTAAATCTGATTCCCAAAAAAAAGAAAGTGGTGCGGTACGACATGAGACAGTGACGTTAAGAGTCACAGAGATATGAAGGAGCCAAAGCCTGCAAGATTTTTTTGAGGTCAGGAGTCATGCAAAAAATAAGAATTAGGGCTTCGTCCTTGGCAGAGGACATAGGGTGGGTTTCTAGCAAGAACACTGAACATGCAACGAGAAGATGCCTACAACTGGCTTGCTAAGGCTCAGACTACATCCCTGTAGAAAAATAAAGCCTCTGACGACATTCGACTGGCTTCCACGGACAATATGACTTAATTGTGGAGCAAACGGATATCATGCGCCAGCTTTGCTTGCTGTTCCATGCGCATGGCAGGTGGCTGAATTCGTGTACTCGCATGTTATGTGACAAAGATTCCTTATTACGTGGTCATCGGGCTTCACTTGGATGCTAAACTTACCCTTGAGCACAGTGTGGCAGCTTGGTGATACTGGGGCTTGAACCCCCCCCCCCCTGACCTTCCGATCAGTAACCTAGAGCATAAACCACTGAGCTACCAGTTTGCATTAGATGGACTTCTGACCAGAGAGTTCAACTCTCACAACACTAAGCTGCCCTTGAGCAATGTCCTCAAATCTCTACGTTGTTGTAAGTCACTTACATTCACAAATGCCATAAATGTGAATCTGCTGAAATGTTTCAGAGCAAACTCGCCCCCCCCCCCCCCCCCCCCCCCTTTTTTTTTTTGGGCTGCATTGGACATACATTTTCTAAATAGTCCCCAGTTTTGCTATGACAATATTTAATAAGAAGCCACAGAATTAGTTAATTAAGGTCCGCTAATGTGCAATCAAGTTGTCACATAGCCTGCCACACAATATCAAGATAAATACACCTGTTCGGAATCGACCCCTGCGTAACACCACTGAGCAAGCAACATGAGGCAGGATTTTTTTCTGAAAAAAAAATGGGTAAAATGTAAGCTGATAGAGAATAACACCAAGGGAATGGCATTGTTGCAAAAGGAGGCTCTTGATCAAGGGGTCCCCAAACTACCACTCGCAGCTTTCAAGCTCAAATGTCCCCTAGTTATTAACAGATAATAGATAAGGTCGAGGCACAAATCCATACTGGCTTCCGGTCCGCTGTCATTACGAGAGCGGCCTCTGGAGGCGAATCACTGATGCTCTTTATTTTAACATGTGAGACTGCGTGCTGCACAGAGAGCGCTGTTATATTTATTTATCATTTTATTAATGATATAATTACATTTATTCATAAATACATTTATATTTATTTCCATAAGCACGATTCTGTACTGGTTTTATTTGTATTATTTTTGTAATAAAGTTATCGGCAAGTACGATCCAACTTAGCTATCGGTAAAATCGGTCAATCTCTGGTAATTGACGTAGCCGAATTATTTGTTAGATTCACCCACCAAGGATATGCAGATGCAAAAGTAAGTAAATGTTATTATTTTAAAAGCAATGAATGTGAAAACTAATCCAGCATTAGGAGGTGTAATAAATATATTTAAAATCATCATAAAATTTCCACAATTATACTGGCCTTCTTTTAAACAAAGGAAAAATTATGAGGTCCTCACATGAAAAAAATTTGGGGACCCCTGATCTAGAAAGAGTGCAGATCCAAAATATAGATTACACTCCAAAACCTAAGAACTGCCAATAGGACTTGGGGTAACTCCAATTTCCAGGCAGTGTATCAGCTTTGCGAATGTGGAAAGTCTCTTTACCGACGTCATTGCCAGGAAAAGTCTCGAAGCAAAGTCTCGAAGAAGCTAGAAAAGGGTCGCGTATGTTAATCTTGCTACGGATGCTACCATCTCGGCTCTCGAGGAGCAATTTTTCACCCAGGGTGAAGTAAGGGAGAAGTTTGGTGTAGTGACAAACTTCTACAGTCTGTCACACCAGGAGTTGATAAAGCAGTGTGAAGCCCTTGGGAACACACTGAGCTATGTGGAACAATATGACATAGACAGAGGAGAGATGGCAAGGGATTCAAAATGTAGCTGATTTGCCATCCTATTTTTGAGCGTGCTGCTTACTTTCATGCGTCCGTATATAACAACACACACGCGAGGCCTGATCTCGGATTTTGATGCGAACTCCCGTAGCAGAGAGAAGCCTTCTGGAAAGATGAAACTCATCTCTGTATTCGACAGAGCTTTTAACTTTGATATGGGTCTAATTGCTTATTTCTATTTATTTATTCCGCGATATTGACTTTAGCTCAAAGCAAAAAATCAAAAATTTAAAAATTGCTAAAACGCCCCGTGTAAAATATCATGAAGGGCTTTCATATTTTTGTCTCGCGCTTTATTTAGGTTTATTAGCTGCGCCTCGGGGAAGTCCACGTCTTTGGATTTATTGAGAACCCCTCCCCCAGTTTCACCAATTGGAAATTTTGAGACACTTCGTTGTCTCCAGAACGTGAAATCAGCTCGTTGCAGGATTAACGCGTTTGACTCTGAGATGATTAGCCGAGGTGAACTGTAATTGGTGTTCCGAGATATTGTTCGCCCGAGGCACTTAATAGATTAGTTGGCTTCTCTTCACCACTTAACAACTCATTTGAACATACGGCCGGCAAGTTTCTGCAACGCAACGTGTTGAGACGTGTTGGGATCTAAGCATAGCCACGCGCCACATGGACAAACGATTGTGGACACCTGGCCGTTAGACACCGTTAGACTCCTGACCTTAAGCTGTTGCAACAAAGTTGAAAGCATACAACTGAGTGTGCTAGCATGACATTTTGCGTTTAATTAGCAGACCCAAACTTGTTCCAGCATGACAAAAAACGCCTGTGCACCAAGTCAGGCCCATGAAGATATGATCTAAAATGGAAGATCTCCAGCTCTAATCACAACCCCGATTGCACCTCAGGCCTCCTCACCCTACATCAGTCGCTTGTTATTCCTAACAGTTTAGATGCTGAATAAGCACAAATCTCTGCAAACCAAAGTAGAACATCTTTCCAGAAAAATGGAGGTTATTATAAAAATACTACATGTGGAGTGGGATGTTCAGAATCAAAGCCCATACAGTACCAAGCTTATGGTCAGGTGTCCTCCAACATTTGTCCATATACTCTAGTGTAGCTGCCCCAGGCTGGTCAGGTGTCCTCCAACCTGTTCCAGAGCTACATGAAGATATGGTTTCCATGATCTGGAGTGGAAAATTTCCCGCTATAGAGCTCTGACCTTAATCTTCTACAGAACCGACCCTGATTGAAAATGCCCTTGTGCACAAAGTCAGGTCAGGTGTCCTTCACAATTAGTTTATTTTTTAAATTTGTGCTGATCAGCCACAAGGATGTTAATAAAGTCAGGTACTGATGGAGGTGAGAAGGTGAGAAGGTGAGGAGGCTTGGGGTGCAGTCAGCATTCACATTTATCCCAGTAGGGCTGGGATCAGAGCTCTATAGCAGGCCACTTAAGATCTTCTTCTCAAACCATATCTTCATGGAGCTGGATTTGCGCACAGCAGCATGGTGGAACAGTTTTGGGTTTCCAAGTTTAAGTGAACTAAAAATATATATACTGTATTGTTTATACATACTATAAATTGCTCTGTTTAGTTTAATTATGTACTGTAATGTGTACAATTAATTACAGTTTACATTACGCTCCCCCGTACTTATCCCCTGGGTAGACCGGGCCATGTCTCGCTTTACAATATTTTCAATTTACGATGTGAAACTCACATCGTCTCTTGCTTTAAAATCGACTCGTATACGCGCCAGCATGTATAGCATTCGAGCTCTGATCCGCACCGCAGGCCTGACGAAGGGAGGTGGAAGTCTGCACGTCTCACCACCTCTGTTTATTACACGGTCATTGGCAGAACCGTAAAGCTGAAGCCATATTTCAAAGCGAGTCTACCGGGAATGAGAGGCTGTACCACAAAGCCTGCATAACCGTTCTTCCTTTTCCCGGCCTCCATTTTCCCTCGATCTTACCCTGACATACAGCAGTACGCATTAGTCGAGGAACAAGAAAAAAAACGGGGGATGGGGACGGCGGGGATCGCGATGAGGAATTGAAAGAGCGAGAAAGAATGCTAAATTAAAGCTCTAGGTAGCGACTGGGGAATAAAACTCATTTGGAAAGGGAAAAAAAAGCACAGGCCAATGTGCAGGGACATACACATACACACAAATATTTGTCTACAGTATACACACACACATTCACGCTCTCTCTAGCCACAAGGAGGGACAGCATAAAGCTGAATCTGAATTACAAACACTGTCGGAACGGAACGTAATTTCGAGATCTGAAGGTCCGCGTCTGCCGCCTTCTCGCCGTCATTAAAGTCTATGAGGCGTACGAGAATACGAGAGTTACGAGAATAATTCCGAGAATAACGCGACAGTCGAAGAAACGCGCCCTAAAATTTTTGCTAAATTAAATGATTTGGAATGAAATTTTATTAACTTAAAACTACAACTGGTTTGTGGAAAAAAAAAAAAAAAAAAACAACACAATGATAGGTTGAGAAGGAATGCAAGAAGGGTGGGATTTAAAAAAAAATCAATTGAGAGAGAATGATTTCGGTTTGTTTATTGATTTATTTATTTCATTCTTTTATTTCTGTTACTGTGGCCGTGTAATAGATTGTTGTTTTTTTTCTGCAAAAATAAAAAAAAGGCCCATTTCTAGTCAGAGGACCCTGTTGCCTGGTCACAGCTGGAAAACATGGAGCTGCTGGAGATTTCCCATGGTAAAGCTTTCTATATATTTATTTCATTATTTTTTTTAGCTCACTATTATTTACATGCTAGTCAGAGCAATGGAGGAAATCAAACACTTTAATTTCTCATGTTCTGCTCACCAGGCAAAGGAATGAATCTTTTAAGAAAGCTACTGTATCACTTTTGTTTCCGTTATACGCAATACAAAATAGTATTCTATAGACATATTTACATTGGGGGGGGATCCCTTTTTATACCTTAGAATACAGAATGGATGCAGAACGTCGCAAAAGCAAGACAAAAAAAGAGCACAAAAGCACTTTGCATATCCTAGTAATGTTAGGAATAATATATGGACCACAGAGGGTTAAGGGTCTTGCTTAAGGGCACAAATGTGGCAGCTTAGCGATACCTTTCGGTAAACCTCCACCCTCAAAACAGTAACCCAGAGCTTTCGCTTTGTCCAAATGACGAAGGCAATAACCCAGGACATGAAACATCTTAGACATCTCATTCATACAACTGAGCGGGTTAATTTGCTCAGAGGGCAAGACGTGACAGCTTGTCCTGGCTGGGGTTTAAACCCACAACCTTCAGATCCAAAGTCTGATGCCTTAATCAGTAAGCTACCACCTTGCCAGACTGTGGTACTGTATGAGGTCAATCTTTATACAACCGAGCAATCTTTAGCCAACAATCGCTAAACTTGCACTTTCACATAGAGGAAAAACAAGATCCGACAGCTGATTGGCTGCTGCATGTTGATCTCATTTCTAGCTGTTATACAGCGAAATACATTTGGACCGGCGAAAGAAAGAACTACAACCATGAAAACAAAACCAAAAAAAAAAAATAATTCGAGGAGGAGCATTTCAATGAACATTTCAGGTAGCGTTACACAGACCTCTGAAATTTAAGGCTTCTTTAAAATACTTTTTTTTCTTCACTTTTTAAGACCTCGCAGAAACCCTGCTCGAGTATCTTCTGAACTTTGAACTCAGACGCTGAAGTGTACACGACCGATATGCCCCCGTCCTGTTCTTTGACCCAAGAGTACCAAAAGGAACCTGTACTGTACATTATTAATGCTTTTTTGCACTGCTGTTTGCCCCTTGGTATTTCCACTACCACTTTATTTGCCCTACCACATTCTCTAGCTTTCCTTTTTGCTGTATATTTAGGGGGGGACGGTGGATGTAGGTGGTAGCTTAGTGTTTAAGGTCATGGACTGTGATTTAGAAGGTCATGAGTTCAAATCTCAGTGGCGGCGAGTAACCAAAGCTTTTAATACTCAATTGCTTAGTTGTAAGTCGCTCTGGATATCGTGATATAATATGTCCTATGTAATATAAATGTGAAAAAATTACAGTGTAATGATTTCTAAATCACACACCTTTATATTTGCACACACTTCAGTTGCATTGAGCTGGTGCCTGCTCATGAACTCAAAGAAAACAAGACACAGTAACATGATTCAGACTTCGCTGCCAGACAAAAGACACAAAAGACTGCATATAAAACAGGTTTTATAGCCCTATAAAATACCGTATGCAAATATCACGCGCTGGGAAATTTCGGTTGTCCCAATACTTTTGCCGATACAGCGAAGTTTAATGCCAACGCATTTGATATTCATGTATTCCTGCAATCAGATCCAGACATTTTTTTTTTCCTCCTTCCCTGCCCTATCACGTTGTTTGTATGAAAGCAACCCACACCTCCTTTCTTACTATACACCCTGTTATGTAATGTAAGATTGAAGCCAATTTCATCAGAACACAAAATGTTGAAAAGATTGCTTTTGAAATTTATTTTATTTTTTATTTCTCTTTTTCTCAGCGAACGTGTAAAGCGCTATTGAGTAGGATGCGTGTCGGGAGGGATGAGGGAGGCACGGGGTGTTGTTCAAGAAAATGATCTACGCGCATGATGTGCAAAAAAAAAAAAAAAGTCTGCTGGTTGCTGCCAAGGTCTAACTTCAGCATGTCTGGATTGATGTATCTGCATTGGGGGAAAAAAAATAATAAATAAATAAATAAATAAAAAAAATAAAAAAAAAACACCTCTCCTGTTTTTTTTTTTTTTTTTTCTGGAGGTGTCAAGCCAAATGTCAAGGTTGTACAAAAAGTCACTCGATGAATATACACTTTTTTTTATTATTATCTTCCATTATAATATTCAAGATTTATTCAAAACACTTAAAATCTGTAATTAAAAAAACAGATATTTTATATTCTTCTCTCTCTCTCTCTCTCTCTCTCTCTCTCTCTCTCTCTCTCTATATATATATATATATATATATATATATATATATATATATATAT